>RJWM01010180.1:0-64731 GCA_004363535.1 Dasyprocta punctata
TAAAGAGCCTATAATTAAGAAAAGCACTTTGAAGCTAACACAGGGGAATAACAAAAAGAAAAGAAACAACCAATCTTACTTGTGAATAAATATAAAAATTCAAAATGAAATCCAAAATGAAATACAGTAATCAAACCTAGTATTATAGTGAAAAAGCAATTTACCATAATCAAGTAGGACACAGTATAGGAAGGAAAAGATGATTTATTAATAGAAATTAGCATATTCATCATATTGATGAGTGAAAGGAAAACACCCATGAATAATTGGTTAAGCACTAATGTTGAACACCTACTCATTTTTATCATTTTTATTATTTTTTTATTGGAATATGTTTGTAGTACATAATTATTACATTCATCATGGGTATCCACTCCTTTTTTTTTTTTTTTTGTCATTTTTGAGACAGGGTTTTGCTATGCAGTTCAGGCTGTCCTTGAACTCACTTTGTAGCCTAGGTTGGCATCAAACTCACAGAGATCCTCCTGCCTCATCCTCCCTAGTTCTGGCATTATAGGTGTACACCTCTACACCTGGCTTATCATTTCTCTTATTTTGTAGTACTGGGAGTTGGAACCAACTTCTTGTGCATGCTAGGCAAGTGTTCTACTTCTGAGCTATAACCTTAGTCCTTTTTGTTTTTAGACAGGGTCTCACTAAGTTGTCCAGCTGATCTGTAATTTTCATTCCTCTGGCCTCTGCCTTCAGTGTAGCTGGGATTACAGGTATGCATCACCATGCCTAGATTCCAGTTTTTTCTTTTAATCTCTCTGGCACTTACTATGACATCATGTGTGAGACAGGAGCACCTTTTCTTTTGACCTCCTAGGTGGCTATTCAGTTATCTTATACCATTTATTTAAGAAACACTTTCTAAGCTGGCTGTGGTGGTGCACACCTGTAATCATAGCAGCTGGGAGGCTGAGGCAGGAGAACACTGCAACTTTGAGGCCAGCCTGGGCTACAGGGTGAATTGAAGACCAGTCTGGACTATATAGTCAGATACTGGCTCAAAAAACAAGCACTTCTGAAAAATATCTATTAGATTTCCACATACATGTAGGCCTATTTCTGGGTTCTAGTCTTCTTCACTGAGCTGAACAGGTCCATCACTTTAATTCTTGTTGCTTGAAATATGCTTTACTAAGTGGCAAAAATAATCTCACTTCACAGCCTCTTCCTTTTAGTACTTTTCCTGGCTTCTTTGGTATACTTGGTTTTCTTGAACTTTGGAATCAGCTTTTCTATCTTTCAAAAATCCAGGGGCATTTTACTGTGAATACTTTAAATTTATAGGATCATTTTTACCTGAGAATATCTTTATCATTTTTTTCCCCAGCTGCTCACGTCAAAAGCAGCAGTCACCTTTGTTGTCCCTCAGATCATCCCTCAGCAAGCCCTGGGGCAGTTCCTTCCATACAGATCCAGAAGCCCACGTCTTCTCTCCCACCTCATCCGCCCACCCTACCCAAGGCATCACTTTTCACTCACTTTCTGGATTCTGAGTCTCCTTGCTTCCTTCGGTCTATTCCCAACACAGAAAGCAGAATAAACTGTTCAGCCATAGGTCAGATTGCCTCACAGTTCTGCTCAAAACCCTCTGCAGCCTTTCAACCTTGCACACAGTGAAAAACAAGATTCGGAGCACAGCTCTGGAGGTGAGTTACCCATGTAATTAATAGGGTGGGAGGTGTCCCAAGGGAAGGAACCATCCAGAACAGGGCCGCAAGGAGAAACAGGCAGAGAGCAACAGGAGAGGTGGTCACAGACACAGCAGCAGACTGCGGACCTCGGCCTGCTCATCCAGTGTAAGCAAAAAGTAGTTACTAGTTACCTTCGTTAGTGGGAACTGAGACAGGAGAGGTAGAGCTGAGAAGATGCTCTTTTTCTATTAAAAGTCCTGTGAAACAACTTGACTTTTAAAACCATTCACTTCCATCAATGAGGAGTTAAATTTACATATGAAAGAAAAATATAGAAACTCACAAACTGCACAGATGGCACTAGTCAACATGTAGTAGGACGCAGGCTTTTCTTTTAGCAGACAGACATTTATAACCCAAATTCCATGACCTCTCAGTTATCATGGGAATTTTACACAAAATAACTAAGACGCCTCAATTTAAAATTTAATGTTTGAGCTGCCCCTGGAAAGTAAGGAATATCTAGTATTTATCAAATTAAATAGCAAAACGACAAACTCTAGATTTAGTGATCTTCAGGGAAAAAAAAAGAGATTTCAAGAGTTTTAAATTTCTTTCACTTTTATGTTTAAAAAACCATAATACCGGATAAGCATTTGAAAGAGTATGATTTTTAAGAATATAAAATTGACAATAAAAGAATGTGGGAATTATTTGCTTCAACTGCTGTCTCAAAGAGATGAAAATTTCCCCAGGCCACAGGGGTCCAAACCTCACAAATGACATCAATCATCAGTGCCTCAGAAAACCTTTTGTCCCCTGTGAAAATAAATACAGTGTGTCATTCAGCTTCACCTTGCAGTAGGAGCAGGAGAATGAAATGCTGGGGTGTTTCAAAGGAAAATCTTCAGTCTACACAGTAAGACTGTAATTGTACATCCGCCTTCAAGGAAAATCTTTCCATGTCTGTTTCTATACCCTACAGATTGTCATAATAGTAAGACTTTTAAGGGTTCCTCCTCCTCCCCTTTTTCCCCCTCTTTCTTTTTGGTGCTGGAGATTGACTGTAGGACCTCACTGAGCTATAGCCACAGGTTAATTTATTGACTAATTCTGAATCAAAATGTTTCTAATGTGCATCTCCCCTGCCCATGACACTTTGCTCCTGTTCTGAATTGCACACTGTTATTAATTAAAGGAGAAAGAACTGAGAACAGAGATGTTTTAGTGCTTAAAATACCAAAACAAACAAACAAAAAAACAAAAACAAAAAAACAAAAAAACGCTTTCCTAACAGGTCAAATCCTTGCGAAAGCTACTGGAAGGCTTGTATTATAGCTCCAGAAGGCTGCAGAATAACATGTAAGAGCACGTCCAACTTCCCAGGTGCCAGCAGTAACAAAAGGAAAATGGGCAGGGGTGGGAACATTTCCTGTCATTTTATCACCACCAATAGCCTATGAAAACAGTTTATTTTGGAAACTAGATTTATACATAAAGCTCAGTAAGCAAATGAGTCTTCTACAAATGGTGAGAAAATGAAACATGCTCCTTTTATTTTCAGCAAGAAATTCAAGTTATTGCCGGGCATGGTGGCGCACGCCTTTAATCCCAGCACTCAGGAGGCTGAGGTAGATGGAGCGTTGTGAGTTCGAGGCCAGCTCGGGCTACAACGTGAGCACATAGTGTGAACCTGCCTCAAAAAAAATAGGGCCGGGAGTTCGGCTCAGTGGCTTAAAGGTTATGAGTTTGATCCCTGGTACCGGGAAGGGGGGGGGGAAGAAATTAAAGCTATTAAAATTCTCTTGATAAGGGCCGGGAGTTTGGCTCAGTGCCTTAAGCGCCTGCCCTGGCAGGCGCGAGGTTGTGAGTTCAATCCCCGGTGCCGCAAAAAAAAAAAAAAAAAAAAAATCTCTTGATACACTGCCTCTTAAGAGGTTCTCTTCAGCTGTTTATATAAGTAAAAGTTGTCATGTAAGAATTCATTTTCAAAGTTATTAAAAATCTCCCTTTAAGTAAAAATAATTTGCTCTTCTCAGTGAGACATAGCTCTACTTAATTGGTTTTTAGGAATAATGTATCAATGACAAAAGTCCTCAGCACTTTGAAAGTCACAATTTATGTTTTTCAAAACTAATCTCCTTGCAAATGTTTGTTGTTTTATCTTTTGTTCTTATCAGTGGCTTTCAAACTTTCTTCATCTCTACTCACTAATAAATTTTACATAATAACTCAGTATCCATCCACCCATAATGAATCCAAGTAAGTTTTCACAAGACATTCCCTAATAAAAGGTAGTGCAATGCTTGTATTTTCTGCTCAATTTTTTTCCATTCTTTTAAAAAACACTAGTAAAGCCCCTCAATTATTTTCCTCATTAAAGGATCACAAACTGCAGAAAAACACTAAAAAAAGTGAAATTCTGAATCATACGTTATCAGATAACTGTTCTTGTTTTATTTTTACTCCAAGGACTATCCAATGGTAAAACAAAATATCTACTGTCATTACATAGCATGACTTACCAATTTATTATTTTTAAACTACCAGACAGCCCTCTGCAAACATGGTCAAGTTCTCATCATACATCTGTTTCCTAACAAGGTCCAGGACTGGATTTATCCAGTCCTTGCGTAGACTGGAGAAGGCTAGAGTCACCCAACTAACCTAAAATGTAGTAGTCTGTGGAGAAATGATGTGGGATGACAGATATTCTCATGCGGCAATCAAAAAGAAAACCCAAAATGTAAAGTTAGTACCAATTTCATTCCAAAGGATATTTATATATTTCAGACTTGGCAAAGCATATCACAAAGCAATTGCTTGTCTTTACCGGGAACTTTAATTTCAGCAATTGTACTTTTTGTTTGAGAAGTTCTATTTGGTTTTATTCCTAATCTGTGCAATGATTTTTTAAAACAGATTTTTGTTCCTTACATAGTAATACTTCAGAATCTGATACCACTGTACCTTTGTGGCTTATTCCTCTGAACCCACTCCTCCTCTTAGCAGGCTCTCCCTCTGCCTTGTATACTATTGTGTGAATTTCAAGTGTACATTCTATAAACTGTATGTGGGACCTCTTTGGAGATCTGGCTCAAGGAGAGTTCTTCTAGAGAATATTATGCATTCATCTCTATCGGTTACCTACATACCCTACCAATTTGGTACTGCTTAAGTTTGTTTTGTTTCTTTTTTGTCCTGGGAATTGAATCAGGGCCTTCACACTGAGCTGTATCTCCAGACTTTTTTTCTTTCCTTTCCTTCCCTTATCCCTCCTTCCTTCTATCCATCATTCTTGACAGGATCTTGCTAAGTCATCAAGTTGTCCAACTTGCTATACTCATCTCAGCTTCCCTGAGTACTGGGGCTATAGGCATGTGCCATCAAGCTGGGTTTTATATATTTTTAAAGCCAAATCAAGGTATATTATGTACAGGCACAAAATCCCTATGATGAATGTGATCATTGAACATACCTAAATTGTACTAATACACATAATTAAATTAAAAAAATTGAATCCATATTGGGAAAAATTTGGGCTGAAATTCAAGTGTGAAATATTTTTGGGTTTAAATTGTAATTAGAGTAGATGTGTATATATACTTATATTCCACCTCTCTATCCAGAATCAAAGTTAAATACAGGAACGGTTCTCAGGGTCCTCCATGGGGAACGGGACACAGCGTAAGTGTGCTGTGTGTGTGCACACACTGTGTGGGTGTGATTCTGTCCTGGGCTTCGTCTTCTGTCTCTTGGGATCCCTAAGCTGTGAAAACTAAAAGTATCCTTAGAACTCCAGGTTGCAACTCCCATTTAATGTTATATTTCTTCTTTATTTTCTTCTGAGGTCATCCAAAAAGCATTTTTTAATCTTAAACACTTTGTACAGTTTCCAATAGGTGGGTATATCTCATACTACAAAGCTAAGCAGTTTCACAAAGTCAACAATTTGCTCTAAGGTGATATGAAATCAAACCTGTAATTACTGTAATTCAGATTTTATTGCTTGATTAGTTATATCATTTCACACAATTTTAGGTAAAGAGAGGTTGAGAAAATATACTGGGAGTGTTAAACAGATGATGGCGATATTGATGAAAGTGTTCAAGTATTTTACACAGGTAATAAGAGGCACCACGGCCACCATCACCCCCAGAAATTTGTACATTTCATATAAAAACAGTAAAAATAGTTCACTGGAATTCAATTAGTATTATTCTTTGTAATCTAGCAATCATGGTAAGCCTGAACAATTTCAGAATCTTAAGTGCACAACAACAACAAAAAAATGTTTTTCTTCACTGGCAGAGGTTTCTTTAAAAAAGGAGCAAACGAATCAACATAATGAAAACTACATACATACAACCCTAAAAACAAGTTGGCATATTCTAGCTGACATATTAATACTAGTTCAAGAAGCAAAATGAGATTCAGCTTTTAAGAGATTAAATTTCTTCACTGTAATTATACTTACAATTTCTAACAATTTAACTGAACCAAACTTTACTTTGTAAAAACCAAGGATACATTTCAAATTGCTCTTATGCTAAGGTAACTTCTTTAAAAGTTAATTATTCTTTAAAATTTCAGACACAAACTGCACAGGTATAACTTGACATACTAAAAATCTACCCTTTCAGATATACAGAAGTTCTAAGTTCTTAAAATAAAGGGGCTATCCAAAGTCACTGTAAATCACACATAAACATTGAGAACTTTTCCTAGTAAAACAATGCCAATAGTTTTCTTTATTAATGACTTTAAAAATCACATATAACAGTTTAGCATTTGAAAGACTTTCCATGTGTATTAAAAAGGTGCAGCAATTGATAAATACATTGGACTTGAAAAGAACACTACAAAAACAAGATCTGAAATGTAGTTGTATGTTGAACCCATTTAAAGACCTCAGTTACCCCACAATTAAAAACACCACAGCAGATAAATAAGAATTTATTAAAATCATTGTCTCCAACAATACAAAAATTAATTATTAAGGCATCATTTACTCCCATACTAGTATATGCAGCAAAAAGAAACGTTTGAAATAGTACTAATACAATTTTTTTCTTTTTCTCTCTTATTATGGACAGATTCGCCCTATGCAGCCTAGGCTGGCTTCAAACTTAAGATCTTACTGCCTCAGTTTCCAGGGTGCTGGGATTACAGGCTTGCACCATCATACCTTGCTTATGAAAATATTTGCTAATGCATCTGGAAGACTGGTATTTATACTGTCCTACTGTGTACATCACTGAAAACTCTCATGATCAAATGAATGTCTTCACCCAAATCAAGAGAAGTAGTTCACTGTTGAAAAATAAAAAGTAATTACAAACAGTATGATATACAGCTCAAATACCAGTATTTAAATTTCTTTGAAATAATTTCTGCTTTCGTAATTAAGCAAAATAAGAGATGAAGACTTTATTTAGGATAATAAGCCTATTGATATGACTTATGCTACGAAATAACTATACACTCAGTATTCTGCTTTAACAGTTTGAAGAGGACGTCATACTCCTTTAAAAATTATCCACTAGAATAAGGTCATATAAATTAACTGGTTATCCCCCATATTTGTTCATTTACCAAGCTCAACAGGCTTTGTAAAGTATACTAAACAGTAATATTTTCACCTTTTATTAAGGCAAATTTCTGAAAATAATTTAATACAACCAGTTCTCTACATGAACTTTCCACTTACATTTATTATGCAAGAAACATACAAAAACTGTATTTTGTAAAAAGCCACCTTGATACTAGAAAATAGTAATGAAAGATGTTGAACCCAGTTTACTTTTAAAAGAATGCTCTTTCCTTACGTCAAATTCCAAGTGCTAGTCATCATCTTTAGAGCCAGTTTTGCTTAACTATAAAAAAAGAAACATTAAACAAGTTTAAGCATAATATTTGAGTCATTATTTTCAAGCAGGATCAAAACTAAAGTAATAAGATTTGGACAAACTGAATTTTAATGATCTATGTCTTATACAGTATATAACTGCTTCCAATTTTAGGTTTAGCTACTTCAAACAGGCTTAAAAATATAACCTCAACTTAAGTATAATTTTCCCTTGAAGCACTCTAAGAAATAAATTACAATAAAGAATATACAAAAAGCAGGTAATTTCATATAGAATGACATTCTTCTATTTTTGTTTTCTAATATAGACAATAATTTTTTGGGGGGGTAGTGCTGGGGATTGAACTCAGGGTTTCATGCACACTGGGCAAGTGCTCTACCACTGAGCTACATCCCCAGCCCAAAAGGCAACAAACTCTTTTTTTTTTTTTTTTGTGGTACCAGGAATCAAACTCAGGATCTTGCACTTGCCAGGCTGCACTTATACCACTGAGCTATATTCCTGGCCCAAATTCTTTAAAAGTTTTTTAATTGTGGTAAAAAACCCTTGACACAAGATTTGATATCTTAACCCGTCAACAAATTCTTAAAATATAATTCTAACAATGTGATTTCAAAAACTTAAATTGTATTATTATTATTATTACTTTAGATAGCAATCTTTGGCAGGAGTTGGCAAATTTGTAGTAATACAAGTAAAATTCTCAAACAATACAAACAATTCTGATTAGAAGAGCCATCTGTCTAATCACCAAGAAATCATCATGGTACCCATCAACTTCTGAGAATTTAGGAAGCTGTGAAAGCAGAAACTATTAAGGTACAAGTTCTCAAACATTTTGGACTTCTTTGTATTGTTAAAAATTGAGAAGTCTAAAGAGACCTAAAAAGTCTTTTTTGTGGGCTGAGGATTTAGCTCAGCAGTTTAAGTGCCTGCCTGGCAAGCTCAACATTGTGAGCTTGATCCGTGGTACCATAAAAAAAAAAAAAAGGTCTTTTTTGAGAGACAGGGTCTCACTGTGTAGCCTAGGTTGGCCTTGAACTCACAGTGAACCTCTGTCTCAAACTTTCAAGTGCTGGGATTACAGGCATGTGCCACCATGCCCAGCTGTGTTTTTTGTTTGTTTCTGAGATGGTCTCCCTACATAGTGCAGGTTGGCCTTTAACTTGCTCATGTAGCCGAGGTTGGCCTGGAACTCACAGTGATCCTCTTTTCCTCAGTCTCTAGAGTGCTGGGATTACAGGTATTATATTTTTAATCTGGGCCACCTCTACTGATTTGAGATTAAAATCGAAATAGTCATAAAAGAGTAGCAATAAATAACAATAAACCCATTATATGATATCCCAATAACATCTTTTTTAAAAGGGAAATGTTACTGGGTTATAAGAAACAGAACAATGTGAAAAGGGGCACTAGTTTTTCATTTTTGCAAATCTCTTAATTATCTAGCTCAACAGGAGTCTCATATATCTGTGTCCATAATAAAATGGGTACTGTGGAAGGCAACATATCAAAAGTATGAAGAATAACCTGAGTTAGCAAAGCATACTTTTAGATCTCAAACCTACTAACTTAAAACATTCTGGTGAACAGAAGACTATAAAAGCACATGCTCTCTTAGTGCGTTAGTAGAGCATTAGTGTGGCGGCATCACAGTTCACATAAAAGACCATGCAGCCAGTCATAGAGCCTCTCAAAAAGGCCACTTCATATTCAGGAGAAAAAGAGTAAGAAAAGGGGCAAATAATATCTTAGTACTATGATGCAAATAGTTTTGGCCTTGCATAGCCTCCCGATAGGGTCTTAGGGATTTCCCAGGGCCCAAATACCACACTTAGAAACCTCTGGTTTGAGGTAAGTTTCTGAGATCAAACTATGTCTAGGTAACTACCTTAAAAATATCTCTTCAGGGCTGGGAGTGTAGCTCAGTGGTAGAGCACCTGCCTAGTGTGGGTTTCTCTCCGGCACCTCAAGAAAACAATTTCCCCCCATTTTCCAAGATTACTGAGCTATTTTAATTTTGCTTATGATTACTGTTTTAAACTTGGAATTCTTTTTATATTATCAGGAACTCCATTAAAAAACAAACTTTTTGTGCTAGGAAAGGAAGGGCACTGTTTCTTTAGATAAAGCAGATTATTTTCTTCTCACTTTCAGCTAAGATCTGCTGCATCAGGGAAGAAACACTCTGATTGAGAAAACTGTTAATTCTGGGCACAGAGTGTTTTGCAGAAAGAAAGAATTTTAGCTGATGAGCTATATACAGGTACACCTACGACAACATGAACTACCCAGCAACCATCAGTGGAAAGGGGCTAGGTAAATGAGAGAATCCCAGAGAAGCTTCGCCTGTATAGTCCTTTCTATGGGGTTAGCCTCTTGTCCAGAAAGATAGAAAGAAAAAAGTATTTATGATCCTATCCCCAGGTAATATTTTTTGTGTAACATTCTAGAAGTACAAAGATTATTTCAAAGAATTTTCATAGAAAATGAATACCACGAACCAAATGGCCAATTATAAAATAAATTTCAAGCATACATTGCTTGTAAATTACTCGTATTTATGGGTCCTCATTAAAACCCTAACTTTTACTCTTGGGTCATAACAAATACTTCTTACGGCAGTTGTGGTATTAACAGGCAAGTAAAACCTATTTTGCAAAGTCCTACAAATAGAACTAATTTATTATGTCAAATACTGGTATAGTATTTTTGAAATTATTATAGAGAGTACCACAAAACTGAAAGGAGGTTAGCAAAAAAATTAAAAATAGAGCAAATCATTTTGAATAACAAAACCAGAAAAATCTTTCTTAGTCATGACAGTCAACTACAGTTAAGGCCTTAACAAAGAATTTAAAACTTAGAATGATGCTCCCCCTTCAAAAAGAGCAGTTCTTGCCATGAATGGTTTTCTTCAGTTCCCATATTATATACAATTTAGTCAGATTTAAACATGGTCATTCTTAAAATGTACTTACAAAGTCATATTTTATTGTAGTTGTAACTTACACAGATTTTATTTAAGAAAAGAAAATCTAAAACTGAGGTTATGAAGAAGCAAAGAATATGAAGGCTATTTTTAAAAAAGTACTTACATGCTAAATGTAAAAAAGTACACAGATATCCCAGGAAATTCCAAGTCGCAGAGGGAAAATGGAAAATATAAATATAATTATTTGATGGCAATAATTGTAACAATTTTGAAGACTGAAGCATAACGTTATATACCTTTACAACATCAACCCAGTTCCAGCCTCGAGGAAGTTCCCCTTTGTGATCTGGAAGATGAAACATAGTAACTTTGTTTATAAGTCTGATCAGCTAATTTTAAATTAATACTCTAACAAATAAGATTTTGTATACTATTGTATACAAGAAATAGATTACAAGTTTAAATTACATATTACCATTGGAAAATGTTAAGTTTCTTTGTGAATTGAAAGCAGCTTTCTCTGGAAATACCTGTGAAGTATTTGAGGCACTATATTCCTCCTTTTTACATTGGCCCTATTTCCCATTCAGGACAAAACCTGTTATCTAGGGAAAAACATGGACATGGGTTGGGATCAATATACTGTATGCATCTGCACAACTCTGCTTTATCTAAGGTCACCGCTCATTAAACAAGTTGTGTTAAGTTTACTGCTGCATGAGTTAGCATTTCAAACCAGCATGTCAGGTTCAACACAGGGCTCATGAACAGGTGTATGGCTTCAAGACTAAAAGAAGGCCCTGTGAACTTATGTATTAACTAGCTGCACCTTGATGATAGTCATTTTTAATCTAATACTCTCAAAAAAAAGGGGGCTTTACTGAGAATTACTGAAGACAACTTGGTAACTTTGTAAAAATTTGTCTAATGTGCAGGTCTCTTGCCCTCATTTCTTTTAACAATAGAATAAAAATGTTTTTAAAAGGAAGTTTTGTTACTTACATACACTAACTATATCACACGTTTTATTTATATTCAGCCCAAGACAATTCCTATTCAGTCACTGCAGCCTAGACAAGCCAAAGGGAAAAGTGCTTTCATTGTTTTAATACAGAACATTCTTATTCCAATTTAAAGAACTCCCAATTTAAAGAACAGTTTAACAAATATTATTTAAAAATTCTTCAATTTCAAATGCCTCCTTTTATACTTCGTGTAAATTATTTGTTTCATTTTATGAAGCCATCAAAATCCACATTCAAAACCAGTACATTATACAAATCAATCATCCCTAATGTGAGAATCTGAAATTCATAATCTGAATTTTTTTTGAATACTTTTGGATTTCAGAGTATTTCAGAATTTGGATTTTCAGATTAGGGATATTCAACTGGTAACTACGCAAATAAACCAAAATCTGAAAACTCTGAAATGTGAACACTTTTTTGGTCTATGCATTTTCATTAAGGGATATCGAATGTGTTATTTTACAGAGAAGGAAAACAGAAAATAAACTCATGCTTCTTATAACAGAAATATAATATTACTGGAGCTAAATTTTATTTATTTATTTTTGTGGTACAAGGGATTGAATACAAGACCTTTGAACTGAGTTACATCATCAGCCTTTGTTAATTCTCTACGCTAGCTGTGAACTTGGATATTCCTGCCTCAGTCTAACAAGTAGCTGGGATTACAAATGTGTGCCACTTTGCCTAGAGCTCAATTTTAGATGGTAACGATTCTTTTTTCTTACATGCCAATTAGAATCCCACTGGTTACTGGTTAGGAAGGGCACAGTGGCAGTTAACCAACTTTGGATGATTAAAACTTACCCACAGTGCTGTGCCTGTCTTACTAAACTCTCATTTAGAATAATAGTTGCAAATTACAAACTCCTACACTGTCATTACAGGAAGATAATGACTTTAGGCAGACATCATCAAAGAGATGAAGACAGGGAGATATTGAAAAGAAATGATCATAGGTCACTGTGCATGAAAGCAGTATGTAACTCACACAGAAGCTGAAACATTCCAAAAAGAGTAACCAAACTTCTAGTTAAGACTGTAATGGCTAGCGGTTGATTAGTGCTAATTTGATATCAGGTATAATAGATTCCTAGATTTTTATTTCACAAAATGTATTTTGAGATACTGACTCAGGGTTGTTTCTTTTTATTCTGCCACAAATAGACATCACACATAGACCACCAGTCCTAGTATCCCTTTATAAAAGAAAGGACATTTTATTTTTTTAGGTTTTAATAATGTATTTTGTTTAATCCAGTATATCCACAATAGTATCATTTCAGCATGTCATCATTTCAATATGCAACTCTAATTTTAAAAATTCCTCAGGTGATTTTCACTCAAGGTTGGGAAAATGGGAACTACCAGTTGCCTTAAGAAGCTCAGAAGCTCATTTTTAAACCCATCTATTCAAATGAAAGTGTTAGTTCATTATTGCAAAGGGCAGTTTGTAATCTTATATCAACAGCACATGCACACATATTGAAGTATAAATGTATATGTGTGCACATGATAATATCCTTAATTTCCCTAACAGGGAAAAATTTAGACTGATACACATTTTCAAATTTCTAAAGCAAACACTGTTGATAATGATTTAGAGTTTATAATCATTTTCTAAATGACTCTTATTTAGGACACATGAGAATTTTATTCCTAAATCTTGTTGCAAAATCATGTTGGAAAACAAAACAAGCAAACAAAAAAAGATTACTTTTACAGAAAAAAATTTACTGTGCAAAGATCTAATAGTATATTAGACTTCATTTTAAGTAAAAGATACATTTCAGTTTTTAATAATACACATACCTGCCACAGAGGTAAACAAAGAAAATTTCAGATATATTAAGAGTGTACAAACAGGACACACGTTTTTGTGTACTATTCTAATGTTCTTCAATCTTTAGACTTATTTATAGTTACTTTGCCACTCAGTTACCTTATTTTTCAATGATTATGTCTTGTGATAAAGCAACAGTAAACATTTACAGTATTTCTGTACTGTGACTCAAGAGGTCTCCTGCTTCAAATATTCCAAGAATAAAAAGCAGAGAATTAATCTTCTAAATCTATTAAACATTCGCATCACATTAAAAAGCATTCCACATATTTGCATTATAAAAGATTAAAAAAAAATAACACAAACCTGTTTTATCTGCCAGCTTACGTTTCTGAGCTTTTGAAAGTTGTTCTTTTTTCTCTTTTTTCTTACTTGACTGGGCTATACTAGGAGTTTCAACTGAGATGATATTGCTTATGGATGTCTAAAAAGAAAGAAATGGTTCTGAGACTCATGTTTTAAAACTTACTGAATTACATAAATATCCTGAAATGAGTTAATAACCTCTAGACTTATGAAATAAAAGAATCCTATTATTATTCATCAATGAAATCAGTTGTCCTTAGCATATTATTAGTTTCGCACTTTCAAAAGTTTATTTCAGAAGATACAAGTGAGACAGTTAATAACAGAATAGTAAGGAGGAAGACCTGATTACCTGCATTATGTTGAAGAGCTAAGGTTCCAAAATGGCTTAAAATTCAGTTGTTATATTTAGAAACTTAAGCATATCTTTAGAGCAGTCATATGTACCTACCTGAACATTTTGGTCCCCTAAAGCAAATCTTTAAAATGGTGCAGCTCATGTAGTCAATTTTTACGATAGCCTAAATTTAAAATGCTTGCTAGGTGACAAGCGTTACTATAATTGTTTTACATACATCGCTCACTTGCTCTTCATTACAATTGTATAAGGTAGATGCTATTATGACTCACATTTCACTGATAAGGAATTGAGCAGAGAGATTAAGAAACTTGCCCAAAGTCACAGGGTAAACAAGCAGTGAGGACCCAAACCCAGACAAGCTGGCTCTCATCCCATGGTTTTGATTACCACCTGCTACTGCTCCATCTGTCTCTTAGTTTTCTACCTTATGTTCCACTGAGAATGTGGAAGCCAGGAACCCTCAAAAAGATAACAGCATTTGCTATCAAAAGCTACAGGTTGGTTCACAAGATAAAACTCTATTAATATTGACCACTGAAAGTTTTTTACTGCAGAACTTGGTGCATGAAATGCTCAAGGCCATAAAAGATGATTATTCTAAAATTATCCTAGAAATAAAGCAATTATTTTTTCTACTTACTAAAGTCTCCTTAAGCTTTAACACTTTGATGTTGAACAATGGCAAGAGTATTTACAACAAAACAAGCCTTATGAAGAAAGCAATTTCATACATATTAGTACTACATAAGAAATCTTGAGCTTTTGAAAGTGAAGCTTTATGAAAAAATAAAACTAAATTTTAAAAGATATGAGTTCATATAGTCCCTCAGTTTTTATGGGCATGAGAAGTCTTTCTGCATTCAATTGAAGAAATCTAAAATTCACTGTTCTCACTTGATATAGATATAACTCATTTTAAATATAACACCATGTCTTCAATTTTCAAAATATATTAACCAGCAAAAATTAATTACTAGCAGACCAAAGCCTAAAACAACAAAAGATCTGGTGAAAAAAAATCACATACTCACTGTAGAGTTAATAGGATGGTGATTTTCCATGAACTGCTCTTTATTGTCTTTGGCATACTCAAACAAGGTATAGGTCATAGCAGTTCCAAGATTAACTTCTACTGCTTCTTGTAACTTGGCTAATATACTCTGCTTTACAGCTGACGATCTACAAATGCCAAACATATTATTAGGAGGAAAGTAAAACAGACAGTAAAATGAAAAAAAGAAACAATGAAATAAAACTACTCACATGGTGTTGTTAAAAAAAGCGTTCATAGATATAATTGGAGGTGTTTGGGGGTATGTTTCTGTCCACGAAATCTCTATTAAGAAGGCTTTGGGATCACCATTTTCACCTATCTGAAAAAAAGGGAAATCTTAGGATGGTGAAAAGTGACAAAAAGACAGAATACCAACTTAGATGATTTTTAAAATGATTCTTTCCAACTCATGCTCAGAGCAGAAATATGATAGTTTGAAAAGTTCAGGGATACAGGATGTTCATGCCCATGGCCTGGCTTTCAATTAACCCACCAGCTTTTCCAGTACCAGAATAAGTACTTAGCATTTCATATTTTTTTAGGCTTTTGAAAAAGTTTTCTGAGGATGAAGACATCAACTGGGAGGAACAAGAACAGAATGGATAAAATTAATAATCCATAAGCTTAGAAAACACCTAATCTTTCTCTTAAATTTTTCAACTGCTAAATCACAAAAGGCGTAAGAACAAGTAAATCAATATACATTAGCATGAGCTCAAGACCAGAAGATGAAGTGTAAAAGTGAGAGGGAGAGGGAAAGGGAGAGGGAGAGAGACAGGGAGATGGGGAGAGGGGGAGAGGGGAAGGGAGGGAAGAGGGGAGAGAGAGAGAGAGAGAGAGAGAGAGAGAGAGAGAGAGAGAGAGAGAAAGAGAAAAAAGGAAAAGGCAAAGGATAAGGAAAACAGAAGGGCTTCAGCTGAACAGAAATTTCTCAAAAATTTAAGGATGTCTTTTTTCCCCTAATCGCAGCTTTTGTTTAAAAATTTTTTATTCTTAAAAACTGAAATAGTACAATGAACACTCACTGATATTTATTTAATGCATTTTGCACCATTTATTTTATTCTCCCTTTCCACCAAGTCAATTTCCACTTCCCTGATGTGTGTGATTTTTTTCCTGTTTTTTTGCTGAATCATTTCGAAGTAATGAAATGTCTTCAAATATTTACAACTAAAGTATCCTAAAGACAGTCTCTTTATAACCACAAGACCATTATAACACCCAAGAAATTCAACATTGATACAAAAATATTGTCTAATATGTAATTTATATTTAAAATTCTCCAATCCTATCTAAAATGTCTTTTAATAAACACCACTTTTAACCCACAAATCTATAATCCACTGAAGGATCATGGATTGTATTTGATTGCCATGTCTCTTTATTCTACTTTAAATTAGAACAGCCATTTCCCCTGTTTTTAAAATGTTGTTTATGACAGTAAGAAGTCAGGCCAGTTTTCTTATATAACATTCCCAGTTTCCTCTTTTCAGATTCAAATGAAACATCTTCTGTAAGGGGACCACATATGCCATGTGATACACCTTCATAGGATCATGTAAGAAGGTATGTAAGATTTTCTAAAATCACACTGGTGACACTGACTTTGATCACTTGGGTAAGGTGACATTCTGCAGAGGTCTTCGATGTAAAGATTCCTTTTATTTTGTAGCTGAGAAGTAATCTGTGGGGTAATACTACAAAACTGTGCAAATACCATATATTTTAGCATATACTAACGATTCTTGCCTGATTCGGTTAATGCATTAGTTACAAAACAGTAATTTTCTAATAAAGCCACGGAATAGTTCATGAATCAGCATCTCAACCTGGTACAGGGTTATGCTAATCTCCTTTGATATTTTTATATATTTGCTATTTGTTCAAAAATAATTTAAAACAACAGCATTTTTCATCTCAAATTATTGATTCATTTTTATATTCTGTCCACAGTTTTTCATTATGACCCCCTTACCTTCGATCATACATAAGGTGAGGATGAGAAATCATATCAAATAAATTTAGGCCTATGCTGATGAAATACCTATATAAGTTGATTATGTACATAATGGAAGTCATCAGTTTATGCTTGCTTTGATTATATAGTGATTAAAAATGATAAAAGTTGTGGGAGACTGCCAAGCTGCATTCCCCTGAGAAATGAAGCCTCTTGTCTCCATCTTTTACCTGACCTTTACTTCGATCCCACTTACTGAGATATGCAGAACTGGCTATATAGAAGCAGATGTTCCCTTAATTGGCCAAAAGAATGTGATCGAGTCTGTCTGAGGCACCAATGTGTCTCACTGGGGCAAAGTTGGTTAGTTTTGCTTTTTTTTTGTGGCACTGGGGATCGAACTCATAACCTCACACCTGCCAGGCAGGCACTTAAGCCGCTGAGCCAAACTCCTGGCCCTAGTTTTTTGAGACAGGGTCGCATTATGCAGTTCAGGCCGGCCTTGTGCTCACGTTGTAGCCCAAGCCGGCCTTGAACTCACAATGCTCCACCTACCTCAGTCTCCTGAGTGCTAGTATTAAAGGTGTGTGCCACCACATCTGGCTAGCAAAGTGGGTTAGAATTGCCACCCACTGATGGTTGGAATAGATGCTCAAGCAAGAGCCTGTGAAATTCCAGGGCTAAGACATAACATCCCAGCTGAGGCCATGAGACTCAAAAAGAATTACACCTTCCTGGCAGTAAAGGTGCCAACTTTGCATACATCAAGTTATCTGTTGCACTACTAATTGGAGGGTCTCTGTGCCTGGTGCAAGAGTGCTCTGTTTCTCTTTACATGCCATGGCTGCCAAATTTCTCCTCCCATGTACTCTGCGGACCCCCACCCATCTGCCTGATTGGTACCAACAGTTCCACAAGCACTGGGTCATCCTAGAGCCCCAGGAACTGCAGATCCTCCTCATTTTGTCTTCTTTTTCATCGGCATGCCATATTGCCGGGTGGGAGACCTGAACCCTTCGCAGGAGTTTCAGTAAAAAGTTGCTCTATGCAATCATGAAGTCCTTACTCGAGGTACATTTAGGAACCAATTGCCACAGATCTCACGTTGTGTTAGGTGGGCATATCATTCTTGTCTTCAAAAGAGACAAGACACTTGTAGTATGGATAATAGTTTCAAAGTGACCGAGCAAGATATGAAGAAATGGGGAATGTTTAAGTCTGCCTGAAAGTCAGGGCAGACATAGAGACATGGGCCAAATATTTTACAGAGAAGGTTTCAGTTGGACCTTAGAGAAGTCAGATAGATAATAACTGAGAGGTGAAGTAGCGAACAATGTGTCCAAAAACAAAATACTAAAAAATGCTTCAGAAAAGTATTTAATAATCCAGTATTGTCTAATGGATGTCAATGGCTGGGAAAATTTGGTGAGGCATTTTGAAACACACAGAAAGACTCTGAGCATTAAGCTAAAGGATTGAGTCCTCACTTTATAGGAAAGAGAAATCCATGGGGAAAACTTTTTAACAAAGGAATGTGTTGACTACTTGAGTTTTAGATAACTCGCAGTCTGTTGGAGTCTAATAGTGGACAGTAAGAAGGAAGCCAAAAAAAAGAACTGACAGTAGGGAGGTCATTTAGGAGCCTACTTAACTATTCTGTACAAGAATGGAGGTGCTTGACTAGGACACAAGCAGAACTCTAATTCGTTTCCTTTGATTGTCAACACACTATCCTCAATCCCATGTTTTATTCCTCTTCAATCCATCCTAGAATGCACATGTTCTAGAGTATTCTGCATACTGTGCTCAATAAATAATGCTGTTAATGGAGACATTGAGAAAGGAATAGGGAAATTTTCAAGCTACTATTTGCTAAGAGGAGGTTGGTGGTGTTTGGGAAAATCTGGGAGGCAGTTAGATTTAAACAGAATAGTCTAGGACTTAACTCCCTCATTAACTTTATACATTAAAAGGCCCCTAGTTGTTGGATACATGAAGACTTTGCAGAGGTTGCTGAGCTTAAGGAGGAATTGAAAATTGCTGAAAAGGAAGAGTATCAAAAAGAAATAATTATAAGAATGTATTTCCTATGACAGCCTACAATAAAATCAGGTATAAGGATCATTTCTTTCATAATTTTAAATGGGGATAACGTTCATAATAACTTCTACAAAAGTTCCAGAAATTTTTTATAAAGGTCCTCATTTCACTACTATATATGATCATTTAGGTAAATGGTTTATATTATTTATTTACAAAATAAAATACTAAAGAAAAGTAGTAACATTTTATGTTGAAGACCGCATTATAAACAACTCATGTTTTAAGGAAAAATCCATGTTTCACACATGCAAAAAAATCCATACGTATTTAGAATACATAATTTTTAAAATATCAACTTCTCTTTTGTATGTAATAGATTAGTAAAAGAATACTAGATTTGAAATATAGACTTGAACTTTCATCCTAACATGTATCAGTATCAACTGTGGGAGTTTAGGAAGCTATGACAAAAAGAAGTCATTTTTAAGATAAAGTAAAACCGTAAGATTTCCAAAGTTCTTCCATTTTTAACATTGTATGACTGTTACAGTAAAACAAAGTTATCTTTGTTTTTTAAAAGAGGTTCTGAATTAACATTTCAAGTGTTAAGAATGATTAATGCCCTGGTGATAAATTTTCATTTAAATGCTTTAGAAAGTAGAAAGATACCATATATTTAAACCACCAATTTCAAAAAACAAAATCAGCATTTTTGGGGTAATGGTTAGTTTTTTAGTTTGTTTGTTTTTTTCACCTAATAAAGCAGCAAGTATACTTATTCGTGCTATATCTTACCCTATATTGAAATGAAACTGGACTTAATTCCCGGAAACTTTCATCTCCTTCATAAATAGAACGTAATGCTTCTAGTTCCATCTGAAAGAAAAGGATCAATGAGTTTTGTTTAATGGTATAAACAGATTAGAAACAGTTTTTAGCTTCTGATTCAAGCCCACTCACAATGTAAACTGGCAAATTTATATGCCTTTAGATATTTATGATATATGTGTAAACACTAACACTTCACAATTATACTAGTACTTTAAAACTATATGTCAAGCACTGCCACACACTTTACACTGTATCACCTCACTACATTTTCACATCAATTCTGTGACACAGACACCACCTTACTTCTCCTTCCTAACACTTAAGAAAATAAGAATTTTTAAAAAGCAACTCTGTAGCATGTGTTCTTTATCACTCTCCTGAAAACTAGCTAGGGGAAGAAAAAGCACTAAACTTGAGAAATAAGCACAATATTTTCCCATTTTTGACACAAATTGTTCATATCTATAATCTTTTCCACAGAATGTTACAACACTTAAATGCTAAAGATCAACAAAAAGAACTTTAAGAAAAAGTTGCCAGGATCTACTCGAAATGGGGGACAGGACTGCAGGAGAAAATGTAACCAGCAATTCTTGCCTGAAAATATTTCTTAGAACACTGCATCCTTATAAATGAGAAACCTCAATCGCTGTTAGAGATAACTGATGACTCCCACAGAAAAGAAGCAAAGAGAGAATGCTCTTGGGTACATGTTTTAATTTTCAAAAGATTCATGTCACGAATTCTATAAATTAAAAATGGTGACCTTGATCTAGAAGGACACAATTTTAGACTAGATCATCAAGAAAAGAGCTTATGATGACCAGGAAAAGTGAGGAGTAATTCATAAGACCTACCAGGCATATGCAAAACAAGATCTATCTAAATAACCCTTCTTAGAGAGGGTAATTCCACTGGTAGATGAGAGAAAAGCACTAAATTCAGTCTATCTAGATTTTACAAGGCTCCACAAGTTGCTCTTGCTACTTTTACAGAAAACAGTAACAATAACAACAAATACAGTGTCACTCTTAATCTTTTCCCGCATTTTAATTAATGGCTTTGACAGGAACAAAAATAGAAGATAGATTAATCACATATGTAAAAATTTGTGGATAATAATTTGATGAAACAGTGAATCATGCTGATTGTATAGTAAGACTCAAAAAGTTCTTGAAAAACAAACCAATGATGAGAGTTAACAGGGTAAGTAGAATTTGTAGTTAGATGCATAAATATCCAAGTAAAGGATGAAAGACAATTTGCTTTGTATAAAGTATTCAAAGGGTGTCAGTTGATAGTAAATCCAAAAATAGTGTGATGCCAGTTTTAAAATGGAACATAAGTAAATTTAGAATTTGTCCAAATTCTAATATTTGCCCAAAATATTCAATTCTGAGATAGTAAAGGAACGGAAAATAACAGACTTATGAGGAAAAGCTAATAGGAACCATTTTATCTGAGAAGGTCTTAAACACTGGCCAGAAAACTGTCTGGAAGTATCTGTACATCCATTCCCAGAAGGAACGGAATTTTGTTAGAAGATTGCTAGGCTAAAATAGAAATTCTGACTTGGTTGGCCTGAGGTGATGTGAAGGCACTTTTTTTTTTTTTAATGACCACCCACAGTGGTCCACGGTCAAACTTTGAGAAACATTACATTCAAACGCTTTGCAGAGAGACAGTTATTTTTAATTGATACATAAAAATTGTACATATTTATAGAGTACCATATGGTACTTCAATACATGTAAAGATTACACAGCCATCAGAATAGCATATCCATCATCTTAAACATTCACCATTTCTTAGTAGGAGAAACCATTTGAAATCCCTTTTCTAGCTATGGTGAAATATACACTATTGGTGTATATCTATTGGTTACTGTGGCCACTCTACTTTGCAACTGAACATCAGAACTTAGTCTTCCTAATTGTAACTTTGTATTCACCGACTACTCCCTCCTCTCTTTCCAAGAGTCAAAACTATTAATGCCTTGGTTTAGAAACTCGCTTGCCTAAGAATATTTTAAAAGTGTACACGTTGTATCTATTAGCTTGCTGGACTTTGGGTTCTTTAAAGACAACTTCCAATCCAGAGATTCTATTACATCTGTCACGTAAAAACACTAGCTTTCAAGCAGTAGCTCCTGAATAGCAGTGAACTATGGCTTTTCTATACTACCCAAGGAAGCTTAAATTCTGATTCTGCCACATACTCTATTTGCAGCCCCGAGACACTGATTTTACCACTGTAGACACTTGTCCTCATCCACATACATTTCAAAGTTTAAAGGTTCCCCTACAGCTGACCTGTAGCGTCCTAGCCTCTTCAACCCTGTATGATTCAATGACAAACCGACATTGAAATCCTGACACGTAAACCACGCAGTTCAGGTGACACACGTATACTCAGAACAGATCTTGCACCCACTGGACAAGTGACAGATGGATAAATGATTTCACTCAATAATATAGACAGAAGCCGGAGACACCACTATCATTTCCTTCCACCAGAAATTTAACACAACAAAGAGAACTTCTAACAACCAACGGTTTTCAACATTGAAGGGTGATCGGATTCTCAGACGGCTCCACACGGAAATCGCCAGCCCCGCGCGCCAGGGTCGTGTAGTAAGGACACCCACACTTGTGAAGAAGGAAACTCCCCGATTTGCAAAAATGACAAACTGGGGGAGAAGCGGGAGAGGCCGAAACAGTCTCCCGCCCACTCACGTCAGCCTGGCCTCTCCTCGCAGGGTGTCGGCGCGCCCGGAGCAGCCAAGCCAGGATCCGAGGGCTCCAAGGGGAAGCACACGTGCGGCGCCCGGGGCGGCTCGGCTCCGGGCCGCGGGCTCGGCGGGCCAGGGGTGCTCGGCGCGGGGAGGGAAGGGCGCTCACCTCTTGGTCCTCGTTGGCGCTCATCGCGCCGGGCGCCTCCCAGGCCGACCACGCTCGCGACTACGTGGAGAAAGCGAGCACAGTGGCCCCGAGGCCAGGGCGTCCCCTTTCTGTGCCTCGGTTGCGGGGTGGGGGAGCACCCTCTTTAGCAGCTGCAGAGCCAAGATCACGCACAGCCCTCACCCTCGTCAGCGTGAAGCCGGGGACTGTGAGGCGCGGGCCAGGAGCCAGGCGACATAGGTCACTGAGGTTGTGCGTCCCCGAGTCCAGGGAGAAGCTGCAGGGCGGTAACGGCGGAGGCTCCGCCCCCAGCTTGTGGCTTCTCTTATTGGCTCCTTTTCTCTCCGCCCCCAGCTCTTTCACCTGTAGGAAATGGAGCGCTTTCCTTACGTTTTGAGTAGCAGCGCAAAGTTCCAGGCTGCGATTGGTGGAGAGCGCTGTCACTCAGACTTACAAAGTGCTTCCTGTGCCCTCAGAGGAAGTCTCGCTTCCTGGAGCCGCCTCCAGCGTTGTGGGCTCTGGGACTGGCTCCGGCGTTCTGTGACACTCCTGCCTACCTTCTCTTGTCCTCCCTGACTGGCAGGGACCGACCACAGTTGCAGCGGGCCTAGGGCTTGCGTCCCGGGTGAGTCTGGGCCCAGAGAGATGCGGGACCAGGCGAGACCGCCGAAAAAGGGGGCCAGCCCTGGTCAGTGCTAGTTGGGGCCCTGTTTTCCTAAGGCATTAACCACGAGTGCAATCCTGGCGCTTTTCTTTCAACCCTACAGAAAATACGTTTATTTCGAAGGCCTTCCAGAGGATAGGGGTAGTAGAGGAAGAAGGTTTCCTCTGCTTTTAAAGTTGCAAAGTTGTTTCTCCTTCTTTGCTTTTTGTAGCTAACAGGCCAGAATAAATACTGCGGTCGTGGGGACAGTGTGTTTTCCTAAGTTGGATTTTAATTCACATCTTCAGCATCAGCTCCCCTCCACCCCCACACCATTTTGGCCCCAAACTATCGTTCTTGTTTTGGTCCTTTTTATAGTCTGATATCTCTTGAGTCCCATTTTTGCTAGCCTATATCCTGCGCTCCGAACTCCTGTCAATGAAAAGTAATAACCGCATTCTTTTTTACTTGCCACTTTGATTGGGTCAGCTTCCTTATAATTTTCCGTGCTAGCTTCCGGATTACTTCTCTCCATCTACCTGACATCTACCCAGAATGTGCACTTACCACTTTTCCACGACCTTCCTTGTCATGCTTTGGTTAGTTGCTCCGTTGGCATCTTGCAGGAGGTCCGGAAATTTCTCCTCCCCAGGCTGGCAGAGATCCGTTCATCCCACACCTTTTTACCGGTGTTCTTCCCATTCCCACCCCTTTGCCGTGGAATAAACATGACCATTTCAAGTGCCAAAGCTCTGTAAGTAGGAGGTGGCAGGAATTTCTGACACGATTTTCATACAGTAATTCTGGAACAGCGTCACCGTGATTTAGACCTTCACTGTCCAAAGTGGTAGCCAGTGTCCACGGTGGCAGTTGAGTGCTTCAGATAGGATAGTCTGAATTGAGACATGCTGTGAGTATAAAAATATACACCAGATTTTGAATACTTACTACAGAAACGTAAAATAATTAGTTAATTTTACATTAATATTTTGATAACATTTTTCGAAATTCTGGGTTAGAGTATTATTAAAATGATTTCCACACATTTATTTTTTTACTGTGACTACTAGGCAATTTCAAATTATGTGGCCCATACTATATTTCTCTTGGGTGGCCCTGGTTTAAAACTTTGTAAGTAATTCCTAGTTCCCCATTTCTTCTCCGTATTTAAAGACTACAGCTGTTTCTTTGAGTTTCTGGGATTATTAAGGGAGATAGACCTTTAGAACTGTAGGGTAGCCTCTGGTATTAAGCAAAGGTACCTATACTATATGACCACCTCTGTTTATTTTCATTCCCAAATTCCTTGGAACTAGGGCATTTCTTTCTCCATCCTCATACTTAATCCTATGTTTTTGATGTTTATCATTTTTGGCAAGATTTCCAAATCATTTATTCAGTACCCATTATTGTATCACTACTTAAATGTAAGATGCTTAATAGGCATTCCTAAATTAACTTTCATTTAGAAGTATTTCATATTTTAGGATTCAAGTGATATAAGTGCGCCTCATTTTTCACACATTATATTTGAGTTCTGTAAAATTTATTGGTGGAGATCACCTAGTGAAAGCTCATGATATATCTTTTTGGAAATGACAAATAATTTTTAAAAATATAATGATAATTTTGTTTGAAATAAGCACATTTTTATATAATTGCTTTTCTAAAGTGCATGCTTGAATTTATTATAGACTCAGGACTCAGCTGAAGGCCACAGTAGAAATATGTCCTAGAGGTTTCCATTCATTATTAGTTTTCTTTTATAGGTTTTCCTTTAAAAAAGTATATTTTGTGGAAATAGAGACAATATAACTATTATTTAGATAATAAGCATCTTTTGATAATCTCTCAGGCATTGAGAAATTAGATGTTAGCAATTATAGAAAAATTAAAGAATATTGTACTTTCTAGTATATATAAATCAATAATTTTTTTTATTGAAATGAGTCATACACACCTATTTTAATTTTTTTTGGTACTGGGGATTGAACTCACAACCTTGTGCCTGCCAGGCAGGCGCTTATCCCCAGCCTTAGTTTTTGAGACAGGGTCTCACTATGCGGTTCAGGCTCACCTTGAACTCATTTTGTAGCCCAGGCTGATCTCGAACTCACAAGGCTCCTCCTGCCTCAGCCTACCGAGTGCTGGGATTAAAGGCGTACACCTACTTTAATTTGATCGCTTCCTACTTTCTTGGTCTTTTAATTCCAAAGGTTGGGATACATTTTGAGCTATTACTGAAAATAATACTTTGCTTAAATACTAGATATTCATATATTAGATGTAGATGTTAGTCTCTGAAACTGAATGAATTGTCATTTGCATTTCAGGTTTTTTGTGACGCCTTAAACATGAGCCCCACACAGTGGGATTTTCCTGTGGAATTATGTTGTCGGCCTATGGCTTTTGTTACACTTACGGGCCTAGATGTTGTTTACAATGCTGTTCATCGAGCAGTCTGGGATGCTTTCTGTGCCAATCGGAGAGCTGATCGGGTACCAATTTCTTTTAAGGTGCTCCCAGGTGACCATGAATATCCTAAATGTAGACCCAAGGTAATGGCATTAGGATTGTATGGGTTTTTCCCTGTGTGTGTATATGTATGTGTATCTTTTTTTGTTTCCATTGTGTGTCCTGGAAAACCCTTGAGTTTGTCAAAACAGTGGCTACTGTAGTACATAAAGAAAACCGTAGGCATTTTCATGTACCATGAAAACATACTATGTATATGTTTAATAACAGTTATTATTTTAAACCCCGAGGAATAATGACTTTAAAAGATTTCTAGTTGATAAGCCTGTTTTCTTTTTTTTTAATTTGTAGGAAAAAAACCTCTCATGTTTCTGCAATTTTAAAACTTCTTTTAAGAGTAAGCCCTCCCATTTTCTGCTCATCATTACTAGTATTGTAGAATCCATTTTCTTTGCAGATTGGTTCTATTTCATACCTATCTTTTGAGGACTTTCTTTGTCTTAAGTAATTGGAACTATGCAACAATCAGATGATACAAATTTACATAAGACATACTCAGGATGCTTGGGGAATTATACAGTACTTTATATAGCATAAGGAAAAGTATTAAATTCAAAACTGACCTTTAGCCAGCTGTGCTGGTTACACGCCTGTAATCCTTGCACTCTGGGAGACTCTTTGGCTTTGCCTATTCTTTCTTAAATGGGAAGTGTAAAGTTTCTAGGGTTGAGATTCTACCTCCAACACTTGTTTTCTTAATCTCTGTTAGCATGATTTTCTTGTCTGAAAAGTGGGCAGTGTTCACATTGAATGAAATAAATGCCTATAAAGTGCTGGGCCTTCAATAAGTATTGCTGCTATCTATTATCAAATAACTTAACCACTGTTTGCAGAGAACTTCATATGAGTGGTACATTCCTAAAGGGATCTTAAAGACTGGCTGGATGAATAAGCATCTGAATCTGGTGCCAGCCCTGGTGGTTGTATTCTATGAACTGGACTGGGATGAGCCTCAATGGAAAGAAAAGCAGTCTGAGTGTGCAACCAGAGTGGAAATCGTCAGGTAGGATCTCCGCTTCCCAAGTTGGTAGTGGTAGTTTGCAGGTGTCTGTTATTTACTACCATTTATTGAAGACCACTGAGTACTGTTTCAGCTTCAGTGATCATTTTGGGGATTGTTGCCTCTGAGTTCCTGATCAGTGGTATAAGTATTATCTGTGTATAATGCTATAGCGTGTGAAGAAATTTAGAAGACAAATTGGTCTGAATTTCCAATTTTTTTTTCTTGCATTGATGTTTTTTGGAAACAGAAATTTACCATTTGTCCTCATAAGACACCAACTTTAATGGTACTCAATTTTAAGAATTCTTTTAGATGACTAATGTATGGCTATCAAGAGACAAATTGTATTATAATTTTACATAAAAATATGTGTTAAACTTTCACTTTTGAAGTATATGTCATATGAAGAAGCAAGTTGTATTACAAGTTTTACATATAAGTATTTATTAAACATTCACATTTTTCTTGTGGTACTTGCTTGACATTGAACCCAGGGTCTTTACATTGAGCTACATCCCCAGCCCTTTCTTATTTTTTATTTTGAGATGAGGTCTCACTAAGTCGCTGAATTACCCAGGTAGGGCTCAAACTTTCCTCTGGCCTCAGTCGCTCCTTATAGGAGTGTGCTCCTGTGCCCATCAGTGTTCTACTTTTAACATTGAAATTCTTATGGTGTGTGTTGTTTATGTTTAGGAAAGTAGTTACTCTGCTCTTGATCTTTTTCGTTGAAATTTATCTTCAGTTGACTTACCAAGCTTGTAGTTTGTGTAAAACTTTGAATACATTCAGTTAAAACTAATTAATTAATTTTATTATTTTTTCCATTGCAGACAAAGTTTACAAGGAAGAAACACAAAAGTTGCAGTGGTTTTGATTCAGAAGAAAACCCCTTTGCCCCCAGGTATCAAAAGGTTAATTAATTACTTGCTTTATCACTCCAATTCTTACTATCAAGAAGTAGTCTTTTAATGTTTAAATCATTTATGCATTCAGTCTCAGGGATGATAGTATGTTAATTTTAGAAAAGTACTGGTACATGAATCAGTATTTGTTATACAAAAATAAAAAATATGCAAGGTTTGGAGGCACATGTCTGTAATCTGAGCACTCTGGGAGGCTGAGGCCAGAGGCGAGTTTCGAGTCCAGCCTGAGTAATTTAGCACCTTTGCAAGACTTCATCTCAAAATAAAAAATAAGAAAGAGCTGGGGATGTAGCTCAGTGCAAAAGCCCTAGGTTCATTCTGCAGTATCATAGAAAAACAAAAAAAAACAAAAACAAAAACCCCACCAAAATCCTGATGACTGAACATCTTACGTTGTTCTTCCAGTTATATTTGCCTCCCCTTGTAGGCATGTATCAGTTGACAAAATCGTTAACATGCTGTTGTTTAATGTTACTTAGTTACCTGTGACCTATTTAAAATTTTATTTCATATGTGAAGAAAAATGCTACAGGGGCCCAGCACTCAGAAGGCTGAGGCAGGAGGATCACAATGAGTTTGAGGCCAATATAGGCTACCTACTTAGTCCAAGGCCAGCCTGAACTACACAGCGAGACTCTGTCTCAAAAACAAAAACAAAAACAAAGCAAAGCAAAACAAAAATGCTGTAGGATTCGTAATTTTGCCTCTGGAAGATTGTTTTCATTTTAAATTCTGATTTCTTTGCCTGCCAGGATTTTCATGGGCCAAAATATTTTTGTTGTTGTTTTATATTGAAACCTGTAGTATCCTAAGTGGTTTTGGAAACGTCTTTCATGAACTATTTCTTCCATTTTTAGTTTTGTTTCTTTTTTTGTGTTGGCACCGGGGATTGAACTCGTGACCTTGTGTTTGCCAAGCAGGTGCTTATGCTGCTGAGCTAAACCCCCGACCCCTAGTTTTGTTTCTTAACATAGATATGCAATATATCTCTTCACACTCCTTGGCCTATTTATCTGACTCAGTAGAAAATTCCAGTGTTTTCTTGAAAAGTACCTACTGTGTAACTTCTGAACTTCTGAAAAACCCAAGCTCCCAAGGAGCCTGGGATCTTGTTGGCATGGTGAAAAGGAGTTTGGATTTTTGTCTTACTTCCAGATTGGGAAAATAATCACTTAGAAAATATACTATTTGTTTATTTTACTCCTTTTCCTCAACTTCCCGACAGGAGAAGATGTCATTGCTTCGGAAAGGGCTGCAGCTTTATGCAATGCCTGTGAACTCTCAGGGAAGTCATTGTTCGTGCTGCCCCACACGGACCACCTTGTGGGTTATATTATAAGGTAAGAAAAGGCCTCTTAAAGTTTTTTTTTTTAGATTGTTCTTTAGAAATTAAGCAATTGGTAGCTGAAACCCACTTCTTTTTTAAGAAACCAAAACAAATTCAATAGAAAAAAAATGTAAAGGATTCAAAGGCTATGGAGTAAGTCTCTTGTTAACTCCTTAACTCTCTCTAATTCTCTGACATGACTATTGTCAACATGTTTCCTTCCAAAGCTGTCGTTTTTATAGGAGCAAATATATGTGTATTTTTATAATATATGTATATGTGCGCCAACACACAAAAGTAAATGTAATATAATACACAATGACCTTCCACTTAACATTACGTCATCGACACCTTTCCATATGTACGTCTGTGTCAACCTCATTTGTAAGGAGGTGTTTAGTTGAACAGTGGGGAGTGAGTAGTCCTAGGTACTCAGGGGGCTAAGGCAAAAGATTGGTGTGAGCCCATCAATTCAGGACTAACCTGAGCAGCATATGGAAACCCTTGTCTCAAAAAAAACAAGTTTATGTTTTTCTTTGTCCTTTTCAGTAATTGCCGTGTGTCCTTTTGTTATGTATGTTCTTTATATGACAGTGTCTCCATTTTTGGTCTCTTTATTTCTTCATTCTTGGTATATTGATGTACTTGTGATGTGTAAATAATGTTCAAAGCTTCTAAAGCTTACCATGTGTTAAATATCTTTATAAAAGTTTTGTGAAGAGTAAATCACCTGGGCACACAACATTATCTTAGAAATTATGTGGTCATTGTCCTTTGCTTTTCTATTTAGTGGTACAGAGTTTTACAGTAATAATTTTTTTGTTGTTGAGATACATTTAGATATACTTTATTTTTGACTGTAAAATTATTTGATTTTGCAAAAGTACTCTTAAACTCATGCACAACTTACTGATTATTTTATATTTTTTATATATTTGATGATTACATAATCTTGCATAGTTTCTTGTTCCCAGAAACAAACTCTGAAAATTATCTGGTATTTTCATTGGTATATAAATACATGATTTCTAAAAAAGTAAAGCATAAATTTAGAAGAGAGGTGCTGCAACAGCAATAGAATCAAATAAATAATGCATTGCAAGAAAGTTTAAATGCAGTTAATAGCATATCCACATGGAAGTAATCAGCAGTAGAATCCACACCACAGATAGTCGGGTCAGTAGTGTGCAGTACAGTATAACCTTGACGTGACTGATTGCAGTGCATAGGAAAAGCATAATTCATTTTTGTTTTGTGGTACTGGGGACTGAACTCAGGGCTTTGACACTGAGCTATGTCCCCAGCCCTTTTTTATTTTATTTCATCGTGTTGTGTTGCATTGTGTTGTGTTTTGTGTTGTTTTGTTTTGTGACAGGTTTTCATTAAGTCTTTAAGTTGCCCGAGCTGGGCTCAAACTTGGTATTCTCCTGCCTCAGCCTCTCAGAGTACTAGGATTACCTGCTTGCAAAAGAGTTTTGTTTTTATCACTTATGTGGGGATACTGAAACTTAAGGAATACCTACAGTGTCCAAGTGACTGACCCAGGAAGCAAGGGTTCCGAGTCTGACTTCCAGCATGGGGATCTGAACAGAACTAGTGCCTAGACAGTCCATTGGAGATGAGGGAGAACCTCAGGCCCTTTCTCTGTGTTCATCTTTCATCTTAAATGAAAGAGTAGAGCTCAGTATCAGGAAACCTTCACGTTCATTGCTCCGGGAGGGAAGCAGCCGTTGTGGTGGCATCCTCACCCGGTCCTGTGCTTTCAGAGCACATGGGTGCATATGTGCGACAGGATGCCAGTGACTGGATAAAGCAAGTCAAGGCGTTAGAATGTTTATAAAACTTCTGTAGTGCACTAGAGAATGATTGTGAAAATCTTTTGTATTACAGAAGTTTGATGACCATTTCAAGATACAGTTCTTAGAAGAACTGTCAAATTTAAGCATTTTACTTTTATGAAAAGATAAGTGTTCCAGATTTTCTGACTGTTCCTCCTGGGATAGTAGGCTGTCCGTATCATGCTAGCTAGCAAACGTTAATAAAACAAAACAAAAACGCCTGTTTGGCCTTTCAAAATAAAGGTGACATTTTAATAACGAGTAAAAAGCAAATGCTTTTCAGAGGAAAGTTGTGTTATAAAGAAAACATGCTGAAAATAGCTGTTCAGAAATGTTTTTATTTATCATGTTTTTTTCCTGAGGTCAGCTTAAATGTGTGCTCCATATAGTATTTGAAGTCATTGTCATCATCATCATTATCTGCATTCTTGAAAATATTGAAAACAGTTTTCTACCTACTTTATTTCAAATAAGAGTTTCAAGGATCTAAACTAATTACAAATAGAAAACAACATACACTAATTATACAAATCTGTGCATTTAGATTTTTGATCTCTGGTCTTTGCCTTTTCATAAATTAAGAATTGGAATTGGAATTGCTAGTGATGTTTTCATGGGTGGGAAAATACTGAAGCCATATCCATATTCAGTTCTCCCTTCTGCTTCCCTTTTTTAAAAAATTTTGTAGGAGAAAGGGAGATGTAAACATTGCCATATACTTCCTGTTCTTGCTGCTTCTTATGCCCTTTATTTTCAGCCTTTCGCCCAGGGTGTACCTTCACTATTAACTTCCTTTTAAACATACAGTACTTCTCCCCTTGTGCCCTTAAAAGTGTGTGACCATTTTACCTGTTACATAGTTTCTAACGCCCAGTGGACACCTTTCCTGTAGTAGGGGAGGTTCAGTATTCTTCATCTGAAAACTGATAGCTTTGTTTCCTGGAGTGAATCATAGCTTTCCATGTTATGTGCTTTTTGTGTGTGTGATGCAGAGGATGAACCCAGGATTTGGCACACCCTAGGCAAGTGCTCTACTGCTGAGCTGTCCTTCTAGGCCTTGAGTAATAGCTTTTCAGTGTTTGACTGTGGTGGCTAAGATAATGTTTGTTTACTCTTATTTTTTATTTATTTATATTTACTTATTTATTTATTTATTTATTTTTTGGTACTGGGGATTGAACTCACAACCTTGCGCCTATCAGGCAGGTGCTTAGGTCTCTGAGCTAAATCCCCGGCCCTATTTTTTGAGACAGGGTCTCACTATGTAGTTCAGGCCGACCTTGAACTCACTTTGTAGCCCAGGCTGGTCTTAAACTCACAAGGATCCTCCTGCCTCAGCCTCCTGAGTGCTGGGATTAAAGGCATGTATTACCGCGCCTGACTAATATTCGTTTACTCTAAAAAGAATGCTTAATTGATATGCTTATGCAGTCATAGCAGAAAGTGGAGGCCAGGTGATCTTTGTATGCCTTTTACTAAGAGTGGTAGGGTTTTGCTTGTAATCAGAATTTTAATCTAAATTATCTGGTAAGATAAATTCTGTTTTGATACATAATATAATATAGATGTCTGTGTGTTTTTTTATGTTGATATATGTACATGTGTCTAATTATTTTATTCTGTTACCACATTTTAAAAATTTTTATTAGTACATATTTGCAATATTTAATGTTTACATTCCTTGTGTGGAATTGGTACATGTATATAAAACATCTTAATACCTCTTTTTATTCCTTCCCTCCTCTGCCTCCCCACTCCCTTCACCTCTTGATCTCTTTTCCATTTGAGAAATGATATTTCCTACTTCCTATTAATCTTTTATTTTTCTCATTATGTATAATTTGGGTTTCTTGTGTAAGAGAAATCATGTGATGTTTAACCTTGTGTGTCTGATTTATTTCGTTTAATGTTATGGTCTGAAGGTGCATATGTTTTCCTACAAATAACATTTGTCTTTCATGGGAAAGTATTACTCCATTGCCTATAAATACTACACTTTCTTTACCCATTCATCTGTTGATGAACATATAGGCCACTTCTAAGATTTACCTGTTATGAATTGTGCTGCTATAAACATGGGTATACGTATATCACTATAGTATAGTGTCTTTAACTCTTCTGAAAGGGTGTCTGGAAGGGAAATAGCAGGGTCAAATGGGATTTCTAGTTTCAGTTTTTTGAGGAATTTCTGTACTGACTTCCACAGTGATTATGTTAGTTTATATTCCCACCAAAAATGTGGAAGGGTTCCTTTTATTCCTACAGCCTCGCTGGTATTTGTTATTATTTGATTTCTTGATGATGGCCATTCTTTTTGAGGTAAGATAAGATCTCATCATTGTTTTAATTTGCTTTTTTCTAATGGCCAGTGATGTTCAGCATTTCTTCATGTATCTATTGGCCATTTGTACTTCTTCTGTGAAGTTTCTGTTCATTTAGTTGCCATTTTTTGGCTGGACCTTTTATTTGCAGGGTTTGAAATTTTTGAGTTCTTTATATATTCTAGATATTAGTCCTCTGAGGGATAGTTGGCAAATTTTTTTTCCCATTTTGTAGATTGTCTCTTCACTCTGTTGGTTGTTTCTTTTGCTGTCCAGAATCTTATTTATTTGATAGGATCCCATTTATTGATTCTTGGTACCAAAAATAGAAAATCTTAACCTAGATAATTCAATGTAAAATATATGTGATTTAAAAATTTTTGACTTACCTATTATATTGTTTTTCCTTTCCTTGTTTTAGATGTATTTAAGTCCTTTTAGTCTAGGTTCAAAATTCTACTTTATTCTGAGGAGGAAATCCTCGAAGTTCATCTGTTACCTGGCTGTGAATTCAGCCTTCTGTCACACCATAGATAGATATTCTTAATAAAGCATTCTTTTTCATAAAAAGGAAGTTTGAGTTGTTTATTGATCTCTGGTCAGATTTTCGTTGTTCTCTTATAATCTCAAAGTTATTGATTGAAGCAGAATATAAATCATACAACTGTTGTTTCCACCTCATTTGCCTATTATTAGTTTTCTTATCCTTTTAAACCCAAGATGCTAAAATCACAGAAAATAGTAAAATCTGATCTATAGAATCCTTTTCTCAGACATTTTGTAACATTACCAAATAGTAGGGGTGAAAGTAGTCTTTAATATTACCTGATTTTTACAAATTAGAAGAGGTTATTTTTATTAGTAATATGTTATGTTGCAAGTAATTTTAAATACTTTGAGGGAGATCTTAACTTCAGACATTTTGTCTAGAGACTTAGCTTATATTTTATTCACTTTTTATCTTAATCCTGGAGCAAAATAGACATCTCTGTCAGGAATTTACTTTCAGATTTCACAATTAGAATTCTTGGTAAGAGTTAGGTTTAAAATAACTTTAATTTTTGACTGTTGGTCTTTTTTTTTTTTAACAGATTAGAAAATGCTTTTTATGAACATGCACAGACTTATTACTACACTGAAATCAGAAGAGTGAAATCTCATAAAGAATTTTTGAATAAAACAACACACCAGGTACATATTTTTAAGTAACAGAGGCATTCTGGAGCAAATTGCTCATTATGGATTATTTTTGAGGTTATTATTACATGCTTTTAATAATTTGATATTTTAAATGCTTTCATACTTTTAAGTTTTTCTAGATTTAAAAAACTGTTTTTAAATTATGCTTTTTGCCCTTTTAGTTTGTTTTGTAACTTATTTGCCCTTAAAAGTTCTTGAATTTTTACAGCCTTTTAAACTATATATTTGTTGGAGTTATTGTTGAATTTTCATTTTGAGTATTTTCTTTTATATTTTAATGCCTTGTATGAAACATAATTTTTCACATTTAAAATAGGTATTTAATAGCACTTTTTAATCCTTTTTTTCCCAGCTTTTATTTGTTAGGCATCAGTTCAAAATAGCATTCTTCAGTGAGTTGAAACAAGATACACAAAATGCTCTGAAGTAAGTTTCTAACACCTTTCAAACTAAATTTTTCTTATCTTTATGTTATCAATAACATATTAATGGCAATTTCTGAATTCAATCAAACTAATTTCAAAATGTTTGTGTTGGTTAGATTCAGGTATTTAATATTTAGTTTGTCTAGCAATGAATGGAATATAGTATGTTGGGGTTTTAAAAAAATTTCCATGTTGTTATTGGAATTAAATTTTAACAGTATCATAAAGCTTTCTGATACGGCTAAATTTCATTCTTTAGAGAAATGAACACTAAATTTCCTCCCCTCTTCCTACTTCTTATTCGTGTGTTCAGTAAAATTCTTCTAATAAGACATGGATTTCTAAAATATATTAAATGTTGTCTAAGTCAGGGTATGGGGTCATTAAAGTTTATAATACATTGATTTAATTGAACTTCAAGCTTATGATACCTATTAGTAACACTATTTTTCTCTTTGAAGGCTCTACTTAGGACCTTAAAGATTAGCTGCAGATATGTTGGCAGTAGTTAAACGTTTCCTTTCTTTTACCAACCACAACTTAGTAAAACACTATCTTTTTGTAGGTTTTACTTAGTTTTTTAGATTGTTAGTGGTAGTATGAAAAAGAATTTTAAAAAACTACTCCATAATTGAGGAGGTGGAGACAAATACAAATAAGTAAAAGTAATTCTGTGACAGGAATATCACGGAAATGTCTTACCTTTTATTATTGAGGTGCCAAACACCCGACTGTATGTTCTGAGTCACAATGACTTTGTATAAGTATAACTGCTTTTAGTGTAGTTCATTATGATGGGTGGCATTAGTTAAAAATCTGCAATTTCAGGTTTGTTGAAAAATAATTCTGGAAAGAAAAAAAATTATCTAAAAAAGTGAAGAGTATACCTTTTTCATTTTCTTTCCTTTTTGTTAGTGCTGGGATTGAACCCAGGGCCTCATCCATGCCAGGCAGTAGGCAAGTGCTCCACGACTGAGCCATGGTCAAAGCCAAAGAGTGGACTTTTTCCTGTGGGGAAGACTGTTCCGAGATTTTTCTCATTACCGTCTCTGCCTTAGGGTAGGCCCTGTTACAGGGCTCTTCATTCTCACCTCCACTGTGATACAATTTTTGTTTGAGACGTTCACAATAGAAATGGAACAAAATTTGTTTTTCCACCAGAATGCTAATTTTTCAATGTAATTCTAAATAACTGCCTGTTATGCTTTCATTTTTCAGCATATGTTCTGTTGGTTATTGACTGATGTTAATGACAGAAGGAATAATAAACATGGGATGGTTTTGTTCCTTGAAAAATTATGGATTTCTCCTACATACATTATAAATCAATAGATCATTTTTAGGACATCGAAGATTGGTAGGAATATACTATTATTAAGGTGTTGCATGTTAAGAAATGTTGAATAAAGAGTTTCTGTTATTTATGGTAATTTCATTGTTGAGAATTGTCTTAAAATTAATCTGTATTACAATTAGCCACTCTCCTCATGTTTATATTAGGAATTATAGAACTGCCTATAATCTTGTACATGAATTGAGAGCCCATGAAACTAACATTCTGGAAATTAAGACCATGGCAGGATTTATAAACTACAAGGTAACAGTTCAACTTTGAAATAAAAAGATTTTTCTTTAAATATTATCTTTTTTAAAATTGAAAATCAAACTGTTTCTAGCCCTGAAAAGTTGGTATTTAATTATACTCCTTTTTTTATATGGTTTTACTCAAGAAAGACTGATTCTTAACCACGTAAGAGTGATGAATGATTTTTGAGTTTATAGCTACTGGTTATTTAAGAGTTGGGATGGTTTTTTGGTGTTTGTTTTTGAATGGAAGCAGGGAATAGTGAGAAGAAAGTTGCCTGTATTATTGGACTTTTTTAGCAGTACAGAATAGTAAAACTTTCCTTGGTTTCATAGTACAATTATAGAAAACGTAAATCTATGTAATCATCTTAGAGAAAACTTTTGTTAACTATTGTTTGAGCATTTTAAGATTGTTGTAGAAATAGATCCCCTTTGTTCCCCATGCAGACAAATGAGATCTGTTTGCTTTTAATTTTCCCACACTTACGTTTTAAGGTTTTTGGCACTGTGACAGGATATACATAAATAGGTATGCACTTGTCTGTGTGTAGAAAATGACAGAAACTGATTGGATGGTAGGAGAGAAAAGGATAAGAAACTACTTTTCTTGTATTCCTTCATACTTGAAAAATAAAATTGAAAATTATTATTAGCATTTAGTAATCAATTTAGGCTTTATTCCTCCTGTTTTTCTTTTTACCTTCAGTATAGAAAGATTACAGTTTTGAAATAGCATGTTAGGCAAAAAGGACTTGAAGTTTGACATGGAGGTAACTGGGCTTTGGGCTACAGAAAATAAGGTTTCTGACAATTCTGAAACTGAAAATCAACCTATCCTTTTTCAATTATCTGTTAAAAGTATTTTAGTCTGTACTCTTCTGGTATAATTTTTAAAATTCTGTATTTTTAAAGATTTCCTAAGTTAGAAATACTCAAAGTGACAAACACTAGTTGTATTGTGACCATTCTCATGAAGGAAATCAATTCTATTGTGAAGAATTTAAGAGAAGGAAATTCTATAGTCTTTTGTAAAAATTATTCTGAAACTTCACATATTTTTGAATCATTATGCCTTTTAACTTTTTTTCTTTATTTTGGGATTGATTTTATATTTTCCAGATCTGTCGGCTGTGTTTTCAACACAACACCCCACTGGATGCAATTGCTCAGTTCAGAAAACATATTGACTTGTGTAAAAAAAAAATTGGAAGTGCAGAGTTGTCTTTTGAGCATGCTGCATGGATGTCTAAACAGTATGTTTTAAATTGTACTTTTAGAATATTTTTTTAAATGAATGGGTTTTGGAGAAATGAAATTAGCATGGAGTTTGTCTCTACTGAACTAAGTTTTTTTTAGTGAGTAGATTTTTATTAATAAAGCCTATGTATGTTTCTGGTTATAGTGTACATTGATTGGTACAGTTTCTTAATGGAAGTCAGTTAATTCATGACACTGTCTTATTCATTGAATATATACTTACTGGGTTTTCAGTGTGTGTCAACATCCTGAGAATATAGCAGTGAAAAAAAGTCCTACAGTCATAGGATTTACTGTTTAAAACTGATGTTTAATCACAGATAAAATGAAATTGTTCCGAGAAACTTGAATGTATTTGAGTGATGAGAACTGTGTTAAGATCTAGCTTAATGGTTTATTTATAAACTTGTTAGCATAGAAGAGATGACATAAATATACAACTTATCTTTAACCTTATAATTAGTATTACTATTTACAAAGAAATTATGACAAATATTGTTAATCATTAGCATTATTTTGATAAATATGCTGAAGTATGGTTCCTGGGATGAATAATTGCTAAAAGTAAGTTGCTTTTTCTTTTTTGTTCTTTTTTATTTTTTTTCTTCTTCTTTGTTTTTTCCTCTAAGGTTCCAGGCCTTTGGAGATTTATTTGATGAAGCTATTAAGTTAGGGTTAACAGCTATTCAAACTCAGAATCCTGGTTTCTATTACCAGCAGGCAGCATATTATGCCCAGGAACGGAAACAGCATGCAAAAACCCTTTGTAACCATGATGTAAGTTACCAACTCCTGTATTAGCTAGCATTTAGAAAGCTTACTAATTGTCTCTTGAAAGAAGCTAGGACTGATTAGTGTGGATAATTGTTTTTCAAGTCTTTGAATGTAGTGTTTTTACCTTACATAATTTCAGGAATTGTTACCGTCTTAACAGAAGTACTCCATTTTTAATTGTGCATTGAGCAAAAAAGTTTTTCTATTTGCATGTGATCTTTGGTTTTTTGAGATAGGATCTTGCTGTGTAGTTCAGGCTGACCTTGCATTTAATATGTAACCCAGGTTGGGTTGAACTGTTGGCAATTCTCCTACCTCAGCTTCCTGAGTACTGGGATTACAGGCTCTGTTTTGTTAAAGATACAAGTCATTGGCATTAACAAATATTTATTGGAATGTAGAGTGATATTTCTTTCAAAAATAATTTGAACTTTAAAACTACACATCTTTTGACCCAAAATTTTATTTTCAGAAATACTAAGGCAGGTAATAGATCCTAAGATATTTATTAATTACAGTGCAAAATAGAATAAGATGAATAACTATAGGAAACTTGTTAAAATATATAACGGCAGGTGGTCATGAAAAATAATATTTAGAAGAATATTTAATAATATGGTGAATGGATAGAGTTTATTTATTTATGCAGTACTAGGGATTAAACCCATGGCCTTCATGATGAGCTACATTCCCAGATCAGTTTTGTGTTTTTTAAAATTTTGAGACAGTATAGTTGAGTCACTAATTTGCCCAACCTGGGCTTGAGCTTGAAATCCTGTCCTCAGTTTCTCACAGAGCTGGGACTGCAGACTGGCTTAGACTGGGTCTGTAGACTGGCTTAGAATATTAAAATTATTTTAAAAGGTTGAAAATTATTTCAATTGGCTACAAATAAATTTTACTCAACAATCTGTAAGGATAGTGTATACTTCTTAACAAGTGGTTGTAGTTTATATGTAACTTAAATTTGTAACCTTTTCCTGTTAAATATTTTGTACATTTTTCACCAAGATACTTGTGTTACATTTTGGTTTTAGAGGAAAAAGAAGAAAAATAAAGCAGTTTAAATCTTTTGATTCTATTGCCCCCTACTCCCAGTACCAGGAATAATACATAAGTGATAAATAAAAAGTGTTTTCTCTTTAAAACTTTTTATAAGCTGGGTGTGGTGGCACACTCCTTTAATCCCAGCACTCGGGAGGCTGAGGTGGTAGGAGCGTTGTGAGTTCTAGGCCGGCTTGGGCTACAACGCGAGCACAAGGCTGGCCTGAGCTACATAGTGTGACCCTGCCTCAAAAAACCAAGGCTGGGAGTTTGTCTCAGTGGCTTCAGCACCTCTCTGGCAGGTGCAAGGTTGTGAGTTCAATCCCTGGTGCCACAAAAAAAAAAAAAAAAAAAAAAAAACTTCTTATAATATTGCTTTTATTTACAGAGAATATTTAAATTATACATATAAAATAAATTTCAAACATAATTTGTAATATATTTTCACTGGCTTTTTATAGCAAAGAAGGAAAATTCAGAGAAGTTACTATGAAATCATTGGTCAAAAACACTTATTTATTAAATTTTTATAAGGTCTTCTAAATACTAAATGAAACATTTCTAGTTTAATTTTTGTTAAAATTTAATTCATGTTAAAATATTTACAGCTGTGATATTTGAATGTGTGCTTGGTGAAAACTTCTTCATTAATGAAAACTACTTTATTCACTCAGAGATTGGACAAGAGTTGATTTGTAATGGATTGCATAAACTCTTATTTATGTTTGTTTTTTAATTTACAGGTTTCTGTAACGTATCCCAGTCCTGACCCCTTAGAAACACAAACAGGTGTTCTTGACTTTTATGGACAGAGGTCATGGCGACAAGGAATATTAAGTAAATGATTTTCCTTTTCCCCTGTTCTTTCAATTTAAAAAGACAAAAATAGCTATCACAATTTCTTATTCTCGAGGTAGCCAGGAAACAATTATGGTGATGTAAAAATAAATGCTTTTTAATGATTTTTTTTAATGTATAGTTTCTTAGTTTTAGAATGATTTGTACCACTACGTCTTAATTTTTATAATTACATGTATTGACATGATTAAAACATTTGGCTATCTTAAATGACTTAATAAGCCATTGTCAACTAAACATTTTAAATCCAATTAATTTTAATGATTTATGTGACATTTTAAAACGTTAACTTGCATCATCTTAAAAAATTTATCTGCATCTTTTTTTCTGTTTTATACATAATTTAATTCAAGCAGCATCTGTGGCAGCTGAACATTAAGTATTAATTATGTATTTAATCTGCAGAGACTGTGTTTTCTGCAGAGGATGATATGTATAGTACCTTCAGATGGCTGATGGCACTATGTAAAAGAACCCTGAGCTCAGTAATGTTCTCTTCAGAACCGAGGTCACAGAAAAGTTCCCATGTTAATATGATGGTCTCTTAGAATATTTAATATTCTGGAATACTTTAAGAACCTTAAATACATTATCAGGATTCAAGGAGTGTATACATACAATGTTTATGTGAGGGTTCGTGTTAAATGAACTATCTAAAATGGGTTGGGTCGTGTCTTACACAGGTTTTGATCTTTCTGATCCTGAAAAAGAGAAAGTAGGTATTCTTGCCATTCAGCTGAAGGAGAGAACTGTTGTTCACTCAGTAAGTTGCTTTTTTTGCCTCCCAGTATAAGCTGTTTTTTACTGTATTCAAGGAAAATATGAGATTATTTTATTTAAATGTTTCACATTTTATCTTTTCTAACAGGAAATAATAATAACTCTTCTGAGCAATGCTGTTGCACAATTCAAGAAGTATAAGTGTCCAAGAATGAAAAGCCATCTAAGTATGTATTCATAACCTTCCACAATTTCATGTGATTTTAATAATTTAAATTACATACATAAATCTTTGTTTTTTCTTATAGTGGTTCAAATGGGAGAAGAATATTATTATGCAAAGGATTATACCAAAGCTTTGAAGTGAGTCCTATTTACTACTTTATTTTTACAAGTACTCTGATCATAGTGAAATTGGAATAGAAACTTATATCAAAGTGTTTATCATTTCCAGCATTACTTCTAGTAAATTCCATCTCTGTGATATTTATCAAGTGCCTTCTGCTGGCATAAACTTTGAAGGTTTAGGTAACCTCAGGTTTAGCAAAAAGTGAAAAATACCTATTAAACTGTCAGCAAGATTTTCCTTATTTACCTAAAAAGAGGAAAACACTTTATATTTTCTCCAAGAACGCTCGAAACCGTCTTGGTCAGCGGTCTCAGTGTGTCCTGCTCTTTGCCGTCCCTTAGATTACTAGATTACGTGACGTGTGATTATCGGAGTGAAGGATGGTGGACTCTGCTCACGTCTATACTCACTACTGCTCTGAAGTGCTCCTACCTCATGGCCCAGTTAAAGGATTACATCACTTATTCCCTAGAACTCCTTGGAAGAGGTAATTTGATGTTGTTTCAGCAAAAGTCCAGTCCATAAAAGGTTTAGTATCTTTTTTAAAATTGGAAGAATAATTCAGTGTCAGATATTTAGTAGTACTTCAATTATGTGTGAGTCATTGTGCTTAGTCATTGTAGAAGAGATATTCACCCTAAAGTATTTTAGAAAATTAAATGAGGCTAGTGGACTTACTTGCCTTTTTGTAGTTCTAACTTTATTTCCCTTCATTTTAGCTTCAACTCTGAAAGATGACCAGAAATCTCGGATAGAAAAGAACCTCATAAATGTTTTAATGGTAGGTTGGGATCCTTTGTATAAAATGTGTTATAGGAATATGTATACCTAGATCTGTGTATTGTGAGTATGCATATTTTTCTTCAACTAATAAAAAACAAACGTTTAACTGTGTATTCTTGAAGAATGAAAGTCCTGATCCTGAACCCGACTGTGATACGTTAGCTGTGAAGACTGCTCAGAAGCTGTGGGCGGACCGAGTGTCTCTGGCTGGCAGCAATGTTTTCACCATAGGAGTCCAGGACTTTGTACCATTTGGTAGGTAGCTGGCATTTGCAAGATTATTTCAGAGAAACCATTCTGCTTTCTAGAAAACAAATAGATGTGGACTTTTTTCAAAGTATAATCATTTAATAGGTAAATTATAATATTTTTTTCTCCTTAATGTTGTAAAACAGTAAGACGTGAAACATTTGGTTTATGTCTTAAAACACACTCTGTTCATTTATAGTTCACGTGTTAGAAATACACTTAGACAGTTTTTTTCAGTTTTTTAATGTCTAGGCAAGTATTTTGAAAAAAGTCACAGAATGGTTCTTTTTTCTTTAAAATCTTATCACCTACTTTTAAGGGGCAATTTTTTTATTTAAAGATGGTTTTGAAGTTACATTTAACTTTTGTGGACATCTATAAAAATACCTTAAGGAAAAAGAATGCGTATGTTTTTTTCTGAAGGGTAAATGTGGTTCAAAAAGCAATGTGGGTGGGTCAGGCCTTGTACTGGGTAGTGTACAACTAACTCAGTCCTTTTTGTTTGATTTCTAGTACAATGCAAAGCCAAGTTTCATGCCCCAAGTTTTCATGTTGATGTTCCTGTTCAGTTTGATATTTATCTGAAGGCCGATTGTCCACATCCCATTAGGTTTTCCAAGCTCTGTGTCAGCTTTAATAATCAGGTAATTGTACATTTTCATGTGTTATTCTAGGTATATTACTGTGGCTTGCGTTAAACAACATGAAAGGAGCTTAGTGCATTCGAACCGCTTCCCAGTTTATCCTTAGTAGTGAATTTGTTTCCATACTATCCCAAGCGTCTGGCAGGCAGGCGTCATTTCAACCCGTCAGTTCTAGTATTGAAAAAAATTGATAAAATTATTGTGTTTCAGTTTCCTGTTATACTGTCTTATAAAAATTAATGAAAAACATGCAATTTTGGTCACCCTATATTTAAATAATTGAACTGGTAAGTGGTTAAGTCTTCGTTTTTTCTTTTTGCCGGATGGCTATAAGAACCTTGAAAGAGTTAAGCAGAGACCTAAATAAGTCTTTTAGGAGTTATTCATTTTTTAATTTGTGTTCTATTTATTAGATGGTGATATAGAAAGGATATTACTTGGTTTAATAGGATTTTATTCATAAGAACTGGCAAATGCCCTTATAATAGAAATGGTTAGATGAACCTTGGTTGCCTGGAGATCAGTATGTTTTTATGTAACTTCAAATCTTTATCTAGGGATTTTTTCTAATAATTTTAGCAAATATTAAAGCAATAGTATTAAATTTTTGTCTAAGAAATGCACTGTAGTTTCAAATAGGGGGAAAGAAATGATAACTTGGAAACCAATTAGAGACTGTTTATGTTAACCCAGGTAGGAAAGTACAGGGTTTGGATTCAGATGTTAATGGTGAGAACAGAGATTTAAGGCTATAGTAATCTTTTAAAAATAGATAAATCTGGATTGTTGAGTGAATATAGAGTATAAGGAATGGGAATAGGATGAATAAAGGACAGGAGATTTGTGTATGTTATTTTCTCTTTTTGGGTCGGTTTGTCTGCCTCCCTTGACTAGTTAATGCCTTGTAGTCTTCATTAGTTGAAAGCATTATTTCCTCAGGGAAGCTGTCTTCGTCACTTTCCTAATCATTGGGACAAAATACCTGACACTTGCAATTTAAAAGAGGAGAGGTTTGTTTTCACTGGTAGTTTAGAAGTTTCAGTCCTTGCCTGGTTGGCTACAGGGCAGGAAGGCGTGGTGGAAAGGCCTGTCACAGAGGAAAGCTGCCTGGAACAAGGTGGCCATGAAGTAGAGAGGGAGGGAGGAACAGGCACGGGAAAGACTCGCTTCTAGGTCCTGCCCGCAGTGACCCGCCTCTTCCGACCAGACCAGACCTCCTGGCAGGAAGTCAGCTGTAACATCCCTATAATCCAGTCACCTGGCAAACACGTGAGGCTTTGGAGCGCCATTTTAGAACTGAATCTAACAGAGGTCTCCCCTAACTCACGGGACTGATTGAGCTAGCAAGGCAAGGAATTGGAGGGTTAAGACAGGGATTTTATTTTCCTTTACCATTCCTTACTATCCTGCTATTCCATTTGTTAAAATTTTGTCTTCTTTCAAGAACCATAAACTTCTTTTGTTTATTACTATAAAAACTACTACCGTAGTTAAAAACTAATAAAAAATGCTATAATAAATGTAAAGCATTAGTTTTAAAGATTAGGTTAGATTCCAAATATGTTTTATTTGAAATTCAAGGTACAGATCATAAAAGAATGCTGAAGTTTTATAAGCATGAACTGGAAATGAACATCAGAGGGACTGTATAAAACCTGAATGTTATACAAGAATTTTCTGTGAAGACGAATCGTCTGCTGTGATAGAAGTTGGTACTTGGAAGGCTCTTGATATTCATTGAACAGATGAGAATGGTGATTTTGTAGACACTTACGTGAAAGAGGCTTACATTTATTCATCTGTAAGGAGGAGTGTATGGTTCTGGGAAGGAAGATACACATTCAGTTTAGGACCTGCTGACTTTGAGGTGGTAGTAGATGATCATGGATATAAGCCTGTAGTTAAGAGAATAGAATAGAGTAGGATAATTTTGTGTGTGTGTGTGTGTGTGTGTGTGTGTGTGTGTGTGAGACAGAGAGAGAGAGAGAGAGAGATTTTAGTATACAGGTACAGAATATATGGTAGTGTGTAAACTTGCCCATGAAGTGAACATAAAGGGAAAACAACAAAAACCAAAATCAAGGACTAAAACTTTTGGCATCTTCAAATTAAAGAGATTAAGATGAAGAAAAGAAGCCTTTGGTTACCAGAAAATAACCAAGGAGATGAGAATTAAGAGATAGTGTTACAGAAACCATGTTTAAAAAAACAAACACAAACTCTTCAAGAAAAGGAGATGAGCTGGGCAAGGTGGCACGTGCCTGTAATCCCTGCACTTGTGAGGCTGAGGCAGGATAATTGCTGAGAGTTTGAGGCCAGACTGGAATATATAGCGAGTTCAAGGCCAGCATGAATTACACAGTGAGAACCTCAAATGAAGCAAACAAAAAACAAAACAATACAAAAGGAGTTGATAGGAGCATCCAGTGCAACAAATAAAAAATCTTTGATTCTTCTACAAAAGAAATGTCTGAATGCTTTCAGAAATCAGATTGTGCTTAGTGAACTCTTGTTTTTTGCATGTTGGTGACAGGGAAAAGATAAGTGTCTGAATTTGACATCTGACCCTTTCTTTTGTTAATAAACGTTATAGTCAATAATAAACTACAAATCACTTGGCATTAATGTTGGCAAAAACAGCTGAAATTTGATGTTAGCAATCTGATCTCTGTTTGTCTTTTTTTTCAGGAATACAACCAGTTCTGTACAATAGAAGAAGCATCCAAAGCAAGTGAAGTTTTAGAAAATTCGACTCAAGGAAAGATGTGTTTAGTTCCTGGCAAAACAAGAAAATTGTTATTTAAATTTGTTGCAAAAACTGAAGATGTGGGAAAGAAAATAGAGGTTAGTAGTGGAATTTGTTTAAAGATATTTTTAATTACAAAAATGTCATGTTTACATAAAAAATTGAAATAATACAGAAGTTAAGTAAAAAATGAAAGTCTTCCAGCTGGAAGAAACCATTCCTGGAAATCATTCCTAGTAGCCTGGTAGATTTTCTACCAGACATTCTTCTGTGAATGTATTTTTAGTTTAAAATTATGTTTTCAATTGAAAAATTTGGCATCTATTATACATAATACTCCATAGCTGGCTTTTTTCACTTAATCATATATATTAGACATAGACATCTTTTTTTTGTGTGTGTGTTTTTGAGACATGGTCTGACTATGCAGTTCAGGCTGGCCTTGACCTCACTTTGTAGCCAGGCTGGTCTCAAACTTGGAACGATCATCCTGCCTCAGCCTCCTCAGTGCTGGCATTACAGGCATGCACCACCACCCCTAGCTAGATATCATTTCTTATTAGTACAGAAGTCCAAACTCATTTTTAATTAGATAATCAGTTAAGGAGATGTTTTATTTTTTATTTTTATTCGTGCATGTTCATTGTATGTAATGATAACATTCATTGTGGGGCATTGGTATGTGTACACACCTATTCCCTACCAATCGGTACATGTTTTTAATATATATTATGCAATGTAGCAAATCTATTTTATGTAATGTAATTCAGACTAAATATCTTTTTAGTGTTTAAACATTGCTGATTGCATATATTTAAAGAAAAAGGAAGGTAAGTATTTTAAAAGGTTAACTTAATACAGATATAAAAAGTCTTTGAGATGTATTTGATAAGAGTAGTATTTTATTTGAGTATAAACTCTGGAGCTTAATTCCAACTCTCTAGCATACACTAGCTTGTGACCCTGAGCAGTTACCATTTTATGTCTCAGTGTATTCATCTGTAAAATGGGATGGTAATTAGTATTTGTACCATAGGGTTTTATCTGGCTTAAATCAGTTAATGTAAATTGCTTATAGCAAATAGTAAGCACTTATTCGGTGTTTGTTTTCCATGACTTGAATGAAAATGACCAGGTATTTTAAACTTGGGACTATTACTAACATAGATGGCACATAGGGTTATATTATTAGTAGTTCCATAGTAATTCTGTAATACGGTTAATTTTATTATTAACCTATAAACAAGTTTTTGTTTTGTTTTGTTTTGTTTGTGACACTGAGGATTGAACCCAGGGCTGTTGCAAAGAGCTACATCCTCAGCTCTTTTAAGAATTTCTGAGACTGGTTCTTAGTAAGTCACTAAGTTGCTGAGTCCGGGACAGATCTTGGGATCTTCCTGCCTTAGCCTCCTACAATGCTGGGATTACAAACATGCACTAAAAAGTCCTTTGTGTTTTGAATGAATCCTTAATAATGTATTTTGCTTTTCACACGGTACCTGAGGAAGCCTACGAAACATGAATCATATTTATTAATCCCATTTTAAGTCCCGTTATTTACGTGGAAAGCAAGATTTATTCAGTTAATAGAAGATTTAATTGCTAGTACTGTATTTTCAGAAAAATAGCCATAGAACTAGAAATTAGGTTGTAAATTTATCAGTGGTCATCAAAATCTGTATTTCCTTCAGCTTCAGCACCCACTAATTGAACATCTGTTATTTTAACTACTGTGTTAGATGCTAACATCTTTACTGTACTGGACAGTCTCTGAGAGAGAAAGTTAGGGTGTGACCTCTGTTTTAAAGCTGAAGAGGTTGAAACCAAGAGGCCAGTGATCAGTATCCCAACCAGAATCCTCTAACTTATACCGTGGGCCTCTAGATGAACTTTAAATGCTAGCAGTCCTTGGGGTAGTTTCATTGAGAGGGGATGGTGACAAGGAAGTAGTATGAGACAGTGTTTCTGACAGCCTTTCCTCTTTCAGATTACGTCTGTGGATCTTGTTCTGGGCAGTGAGACGGGCCGGTGTGTGGTTTTGAGCTGGCAGGGAGGAGGAGGAGATGCCGCTTCCTCCCAGGAAGCCCTGCAGGCTGCCAGGTCTTTCAAAAGACGACCTAAGCTCCCTGACAATGAAGTTCACTGGGACAGCATCATAATTCAGGCGAGCACAATGTAAGTATACTTTGTGAGGCAGATTGTAAAAGATCACCCTCTTATTTTTTAAAAAATACCATTTTTAAATACTTATTTTTTAATTAGTTACTCAGCCAGGGGCAGTGGTGTATGCCTCTGGTGCCAGCTACTTGGGAGACTAAGGCAGGAGGGTTGCGAGCTCAAGGCCAGCTGGGGCAGTTTAGCAGAAGTCTGTCTCAGAATAACAAGGGCTGGGGGTACAAATCAGTTACTTAACTAAAGTTGCTTTTCAAAGGATCATTTCCAGAGTTCCAAATATTTCTGTGCATCTTCACCATGAGCCACCTGCCCTAACAAATGAAATGTATTGTTTGGTTGTGACTGTTCAGTCTCACGAGAAGACCCAAATCAGAGATGTGAAGCTCACTGCTGGTTTAAAACCAGGTAAACATTTGTTTTTAAAGTTCGATCAGTATTAATAAGTGCCATGGTGTTGACAGTGTGGCGTTTCTTTAAAAGTTGATATGATATAGTGCTTTTCTTACAGTATTGATTGTTACAGTAATGCTTGAATTCTTATGTCATAAAATGTTAATTTTGACACTCTCAGGGCAGGATGCCAACTTAACTCAGAAAACTCATGTGACCCTTCGTGGGACAGAACTGTGTGATGAGTCCTATCCGGCCTTACTGACTGACATTCCTGTTGGAGACCTACGTCCAGGGGAACAGGTGAACTTGGTTAACAGAGATTAGAGAGGAAATCAGTTAGTTTGTAGTTTTAAATAGGCAATGATTTTTCATTTCAGAGCATTTTATCAGTACATCATAGGTCTAAAAAGTGATTTAACTTTATTTGTATTTAGGGTTTCTCATATAAGAAACCATGCAATATTTAAACTTAGGTGTCTTGATTTATTTCACTTAACATCGTAGTCTCAAAGTGCATCCATAAATAAAGAGCAAAATAAAAGATAACAGGAAAAGGGGAGATACATCTTTTATAAATGGGAAGGGGAGCAAGAGATGGGAAGAAGAACAGGGGAAGGGGATGAAAAAAAGAATTAAGAAATGTATTCATTATGTACTGCAGACATATACTAATAAAAAGATGAAACCTGAAAAGTGATTTAATGAACATTTTATATCTAGTATTTTAGTATTTTCTTTTCCCCCAGAGTTGGGAATTAATGGGGGGCCTCCTACATGCCAGGCAAATGCTCTACTACTGAAAATATTGCCAGTTCTCTTAGGCAGCTTTTGTGGAAGGAATTTTAGAACAAGTAAACCCAATGTGGAGAATTAATTGCTGGATAAAATAACTATTGTCTGTAACTTAGTGCAGTAATCTCCCAATTTCTGTTTCCAAACTGAATATAAAAGGTCTTGGAACATTGAGGGTAATGATGAAAAAAAGATAGCTCAGCACTAGGGATATATAGCTCAGCAGTGGGGCTTTTGCCTAATATGCACAAGAGCCTGGTTCACGCCGCAGTATGGGGAGGGGGGGAACATTAGCAAAGACCCCACTCATGCAGTGGCAGAGTGCTCAGGTTCTCCATGGTGGGCACTTTGATCAGTTAGATTAGTTATACTGGCACAGATTAGTTATTAGTTATTAGATTAGTTATACTGGCACAGATTAGTTATACTGGCACAGCCTCTGGAACAATGCAGCCAGTTGGTGCAGTAAACTCTCAGGTTGGCAATCTTATCTTAGAATACCTGTCAGGAGGAAGTAATACTAAATTATAACACTTCACTTTTTTACAGCTGGAAAAAAAGATTTATGTTCGCTGTGGAACTGTGGGCTCAAGAATGTTTCTTGTTTATGTTTCTTATCTGATCAATACAACTGTTGAAGAAAAAGAAATTATTTGCAGATGTCACAAGGTAATTTTTTGTAATCCCTGAAGCGTCATGTCTGGCACTTTCCTCTATTTTATGTTATTTTAGTTAATATCGTCACGGTTGTAGTAGCAGTGTCATCTGAGATTTTTCTTTGGAATTGTCCAAAGCCCAAGTAGTAGAAAAAATGCCAACTAGCAACTTGGGGATTTATCTAGAATGGGTTTTGTACAGATTCTGGGCCATAGGCTGTTCATAAGTAATTGGGATAGAAAAAAAAAAAAGCCAAAGATACGCAGTATTTTCCAACTGGGAGAGAGAAAGACACGTTTTTGTATTACCAAGTTTTACATAGCCTGGTGTAATACAGAACCAAGATAATGAATAAGGAAGATAAGGCTGCTATCTTAGCAAATTTATGTATCATCTCATTTAATGCTCATGACAACCCTATGAGGATCTTGAAAATGGGATTTGAAAAGACCATCTAATGCCCCCAAGTCACAGTGCTATTGCAGTGCTGGAGGTCACACAGTAAGCATGTCCCAGCTAGGGTCAGAGTCTGGCTCTCTGACAACAGAACCTGAGCTTTTAACCATTGTGATCTTCTTCAGGGTTTCTCACCAGTAGTGTGTGTTTATGTTTTGAAAAGTATGATTCCCTATTGTTTTCAAATAGGCTCTTTTAGAGAGCAGATCTAGCAGACGCAGTAAAGTTTTTGCTTGTTTCATTAACTTTAACTGTATGACCCCCTCACCTTAAGGTGGCAATCATAAGGTGGCACCTGTTTCCTTGAGTGATTATGGTCATTAATAATACATGTATAGTGACTATAATAGTGCCTTCCCGTCACTATTTACCTTGTTATTGTTATTTTTACAATTGTTTTAGTCGTCTTGCATCAAGGTGAGGTAAGCAACTTGCACAAGTGGAATGTGGAAGGCTTGGCACCATTAGCCTTGTGGCCTTAGGCAAGTTACCTTATTTTTCTTAACACTCAGTAGTTCATCTGTAAAGTGATGATGCTGCCCTGCTGTCTTCATAGGCTCCTGCGATACCAAAGCACTTTGCACTGTGAATTGTTACAAAGCATACATAACTCATTAGAAATAATAGGTCTTGCTACATAGACTGTTATAAATATTATCCAAGAGAAAAACCCTTGTTTCTTTTTTTTTTTTTTTTTTAACCCTTGTTTCTTAATAGAGAACTTATTGGGCATTTATAGATTGTATTTTGTATGCCTTCTCTTTTTTAAACAATTTATATAAAAAAAGATTTTGAAAAGCCATCAAATGTGCCCTTTGTGTTTTCTTGCAGGATGAAACTGTAACAATAGAAACTGTCTTTCCATTTGATGTTGCAGTTAGATTTGTTTCTACAAAGGTATGTTCCTGTGATGCGTACTGGCAGCCACTTGTATGTTACCGGAAATGACAGGAAGCATGGATTGGGTTGAAACAGTTCCTGACAGGCCTTTTGTCTCCCTTGGTGACAGTTTGAGCACCTGGACAGGGTCTATGCTGACATCCCCTTTCTGCTGATGACCGACCTGTTAAGCGCCTCTCCGTGGGCCCTCACCATCGTGTCCAGTGAGCTGCAGCTTGCTCCGACCATGACGGCAGTGGATCAGCTGGAGTCCCAAGTGGACAAAGGTGACACTGAATCATTCCCACTTACATGGTGGAAAGAGGGAAGGAGTTGTGCATATGTTCGTGTGTTTGTGTGTGTGCATGTGTGTGTGTGTGTAAACTAACAGTGTAAGAGTTAGCTTTTTACTAAAAGAGGCAACTTGGGAGTTATACTCACAAAAGCAAATACATTTAAAATTAAAGTTGAATAGCTGTCATTTACCATCTTTTTCTTTAGTATACCTTATTTTACTTACTAATTTTTAAAACTTTAATGCATTTAAATTTTCTTTCCTCTTATTACATGTTTGCAGTACATAATTATTAGGGAATTGGTACATGTACATTCACCCCCCACCCTCCACTCCATCTCTTGAGCCCCTTCGCATTTGAGAAAGACTTATCTTCTTACTTTCTATTATCCTTTATTTTGATCTTTATTTGTAATTAGGGGTTTCTCATTTAGGAAGAGCCATCCATATTTAAGCTTGTGTGTCTGACTTATTTCACTTAACATTATGGTCTCAAGATGCATCCATTTTCCAACAAATGACTGAAGTTTATCTTTCTTTATAACAGAGTAGTACTTACATTGTGTGTAAATACCACATTTCCTTTATCCATTTATCTGTTAATGGATGTATAGGCTGCTTCCAAAATTTACTCATTATGAATTGTACAGCTATTAAAATAGGTATACATGTATGACTGTATTATAATGTCTTCACGTCTTTCAGGAAATTACCTAGAAGGGGAATAGTTGGGTTGAGTGGAATTTCTAGGTTTAGTTTTGTAAGGAATCTCCATACTGATTTCCATAGTGGTTCTACTAGTTTGCTTTGCTGTTAACGAAGTAGAAAGGTAGTTTTCCCCAACAGCCTCTCCAGCATTTAGTATTATTTGATTTCTTGGTGATAGTCATTCTTTGTAGGTTAAGTAGGAATCTCAGTGTTATTTTAATTTACATTTCTCTGATGCCAAAGATGTTGGTCATGTCTTCACGCATTTATTGACTGTTTGCACATCTTCTGAGAAGCATCTGTTCCTTTCCATTGCCCAGTTTTGGATTGAGCCTGGTGTTATGTACTTGTAGTGCAATACTTGCTCCATTATATTGCATGTATTTACTTATGGCTCCCTTAGTACACTTTGCTCCTTTAGAGCCAGACCTGTGTCTTGAATCATCCTGGTGTTGTAAGTGTCATTTGACAGGTGTTTATTACATTGAGAAATAAGCTCTGATTGGAACCTTTACTATATTAGTGTCCTATTGCTGCTATAATAAGTGACCACAAAATTAGTGGCCTAAAACAACAGAAATTTATTGTCTTGAAGTTTTCAAGACACAATATTGGTGTGGCTGGATTCTTTCTTAAGGCTGTAAGGGACTGTGTTTCTTTCTAAGGGGACCACTTGCATTCCTTGGTGCATGGCTGCTTCCTCTATTTTCAAAACCAACAGCGTAGTACTTCTGTGTTTCAAATTCACCCTAACGTTAATCGTTGATAAACATTGTGATCATTTTGGTTAAGTTAGAATTGAAAGAGAACTGTGGTGGAGTTTAATGTGAATGGTCCAGGTTTTTTAAAAACCTATTTCCAGGGGATTTGAATTGATGCATTTTTTATTTACTGGGCTACAGAGTCATTTTTAATGATTAAAATTACTGAAAAGAATTGGGCATGGTGGCACATGCCTGATATCCTGTCATTCAGGAGGCTGAGGCAGGAGGATCGCCCTGAGTTTGAGGCCAGCCTGAGCTACATTGCAATTTAAGGCCAGCCTGAATTACAGAGTAAGACCCTATCTCAAAGAAACCAAACAAACAAAAATTACTATAAAACTCAAATTGATTTAGTTTTTTTTTTGCTTTTCACTGTGAATTGTTATCTATCCACATTTAGACCTGCTGGGGTCAATCTTTTTCATCGCAAAACCCCAAAAATAACAGCCAAATGTAGAGGTATTGTTTCAGTTTCACTTGAATTTGCTAAAACTGGCATCAGATAGGCGCCATTGCCCACTTGCATGTGAAGGAGTGACACTGGGCTGTGAGGGCTTGAAAGGTAGAAAAGACTTGGGTGAGACGCATGCTTATCTCGTCATCAAGGAGCTGACTGTGAATTTGGTAAAAGGAAAGCATCTTTGCCCAGCAGTGAATGGCCATGTTATGTAATACGTGGCGATGGTATTTCCATTTGAGTGGTGTCAGCAATAAGTATTTACTGAGAGAAAACCAGAACATGGAATCACATTGGAGTGCTCAAAGAGTACCTAAAGAGGCTGAGGTAGGAGGATCATAGGTTCAAACCCAGCTTGTGCAACTTAGCTACTTAGCAAGATGCTTTCTCAGAATAAAAAAGGGCTGGGAGGTGGCTCATTGTGAAGACCCTGGGTTTAGTCCCCTGTACCACAAAACAAAACAAATCAAACAAAACTCAGTAACTAAAAAAGAGTAATTAAAAATTTCTCTTTTCAGTCCCAAAATGTTTTCTTTGGGGACGTGAAATAATTTGGATAAAGAAAAATAATCATCATAAAATGTTATTCTGTATCCAAGCTCTCCTTATTTGTTAGTTTTAGTGGGACTTTGTCACAGACATACAGATGCTTCCCTAGTTTTTATTCTAATGGAATATTGAGATTGGCATAATACTGGACTTTCTGACCTTGAGAAAGTCAGGTAACTGCTCTGCGCCTTACTTTCAAGTCCCTATAAATGTTATTTAATTGGTAGGTAGTCCTTCTTTGTTATAGTACTTCAATCTGAAACACTCACTGATGAAATGATTGTGTAAGACTATGAAGATTGTTTCTTATAGTTGTCTTACAGACTGGAGAGAGTGCTAGTGAATGCTTTTGTCTTCAGTGTCCATCTGTTGGAAATGTTGAAGGTGGTGTAGCAACCGGACATTATATTATCTCCTGGAAGAGGTAACGATCATATCAACCCTCTCTTTTTCAATGTCTTTTTTATTCTAATATGTATCTATCATTTTTCACTGTCATTTATCTTTCTGAAGAGCAGAAGTCACATGAATATGACTGACGATGTGTTAAAACAAAAAGGTTAAAAAGAAAAATGCAGCTTGTATTTGTCACACCTGGTGACCTATATGCTAATGAAATTTAGTGGGACTCAACATGAAGATGGGACTGTTGACAAGCAAGAGACCCAAAGAAATCAAGAGTTTTGGCAAACTTTCTGTGTATCAGAAATATACATTTCTGTATATCACAGATAAGCCCCTAGGCAATGTATTTTGAAAATACCAACCATGGTTTCGAAGATATCTAGGAATATACCTAATAGAAGATTTGCATTACCTTTATGGAGAAAACTTTAATAAAACATTAGAGAAAGACCTAAATGGATAGGAAAAATATACAATGGTCTTATTTGTATAAGAAATAAATTTTAAAATTATATGTTTAATGCAATTCCTTTAATATTTTAATAGATTTTTTTTCATTTTTGTGTAACTTGACACTCAGTTCTAAAGTTTACATGGAAAGACACAAAATCAGAAATAGTCAGGACATTCCAGAAAAAAAAAATAGGCAATGATACTTGTTCTTTTAGACTCAAAGACTTATTGTAAAACTGTAGTAGTCAGCCCTACAGTGTTGGCTCAGTGATATATAAACAAGAACAAAAGAGAGTCTAAAAATAGATCTGTAGATCCACACATACCTTGAAGTGATATTTAACAGAAGGAGCATTGTTGATCAGTAGAAAAAGGATGAACTGTTTTGCCACGCATGAACAATTGGTTATCCATTTGTGAAAAAATTGGATCACTACTTTATATTCTATATAAAAATTCCAGGTATATTTAGAAATTAATTATAGGAAACAAAACCTTATTATTTTTAGTATAAAATATAAGATAGTTGCTTTATGACTTTGGAATAGGGAAGAATTTCTAAATAAGGCACAAAAAATGGAAGTCTCTAAAATTGATTAATTTGATTTAGTAAAACTAAGATTTTTAGTTCACTAAAAAATATCGTAAAGCCAAAATACAAAGTGGGGAAAGATATTTGCAACATGTTTAAATGAAAAGGATTAATATTTGTATCAAGTACTATAAATCATAAACAAAGACAAGTCACTTAACAGAAAGTTGAGCAAAATACTTACGTAGACAGCTTAAATAAAGTAAAGGTTACCAGTAGATATATGTAGACTCCTTATTTGTAACTGGAGAATGACAGCATCACAGTTGAGATTCACATCACGCTAATGTGGAAAAAGGAAAAGGTTTAACAGTATGAAGTTTATAAAGAATGTTAAATATAAATTAGAACAATCAATTTGGAAATACGTTAGGCAGTGCTGGGTAAAGTGGAGGATGCCTCTAACCCTGCTGACCTAGAAGAGGGCTCAAACATGCACACAAAGGGTACGTGTGTTACAGCAGCACTGATTACAATGACAAAGAAAGAAAAAAAAGCTACATGCCTGCCCATGGGAAAGTAGACAAATTGTGGCACATTCGTGCATTGTTATACTATTTACCAGTGAAAATGAATGAACTATAGATATACCTGCCAGCATCTCAATGTAAAATGAATAAAGCAAGCTACAGATGAAAACAGAAACAAATTGCATTTATAAAACATTGAAGAGCATGTAAGATATACTATATGTTTCTTCAGACTGCATACATAATTTAGAATAGTATGAAGGAATGAGAGGGAATGATAGATTCCAAATTCAGGATAGTGGTTATCTCTGATGGGAAGGGTGTAAGAATGCCAGCAGGAGGAGCCATCGTAATATTTTCTTTCTTACACTGAAAGATAAATATTTCATGTGTTACCCTTTTGGTATGGCCCATTTATTTTCAAAAGTTTTAAAGTGGAATAAAATATATTACTCAGTGAGAAATGTATCAGGATAGGAAGCACAAGGAAGTGCTTTATACAATTCACAGTAATGAGAGGAAAATCTGAATGTAATGGCTGTCACTGAAAGGTGATGAATTGCCCAGATTAACTGAAGCATGAAGTTTTAAGCCTAAAAAAAAATCAGAAACTTTGAAGAAAGTTGAGAAAGTTCCTTTTCAAGCCCTTGAAAAATGTTTAGTGATACAATTCCATTACACTGTTCCTTTTTATTCTCATGTTATAAATTGTATGTAAGACATAGAGCAAGAAGGCTAGTTCTCTAGTGGTTCTTTTAATGAACTCTGCTGCTAAGGCCTGACAAACGTCAGAGATCAGAAAGAAGCTTAAGTTAGCATCTCTCAAACCTTTTGGCATCCTGTACGTTTTGAAAATCATTGAGATCTTGGAAGAGCTTTTATTCATATCAGCTGTATGTGTTAATCATATTAGAATGTAAAACTGAATTTTTAAAAATGAAGAATGGAGAAATATGTAAACTTATTAAGAAATTTAAAAAAAATTAATCCAACTTTTCTTTCCCCTACTTCTGAATTTATTACACTGATGTTTAGTTTCATATATATGTTTATGAGTTAAAGCAGCATTTCAAAGGAACTACTTAATTATTCCATCATGCTACCAGAATACGATGAAGATATATTTATTTATTATTGACGAGGGCCTAGATGCTTTGCCTAGAGGTGCTTCTGCTCTGTAGTGGTTTGCACATAATGTTGGCTCTTCCCCCCAAGGTGAAGATTTCTCATAAGGAATTAGATAGTTGCTAGCCGCCCTTGTAGTTTCACCCTGAATATAAATATTGAACAGTTTCATAGTGTTACTTTATTTCAGAAAATGTGAGAATACCAGTCTTTTTTCTGGTAGTGAAATCTGTTTTAATTCTTCAGTTTCCGCTGTGTACTTGTAGGTAGAGCAGTGCCCTTTGAAGGGGTCTGAGACCCGTTTATGAAGCTGCCTCTGAGATGAAGAGTTTGTGCAGCAGCGTAATCACCACGCTACTTTCTTCACAGAGCAAGTCCCACCTGCAAAAGACTGAGTTAAATGGCGTGCTTTGTGATTGACACTCTGATGCAACTCCTGGCTTTCCCTACTGGCAGTGGACCACAGCCTAAGTCGTAACATTTATTCATAGGAAATATTCAGAACAATAGTGGGATTCTAAAAGCTCTGGCTTTACAAAACTACTTTCATTAATGAAGTTTTGAAGATGAATAAATAATTTGTATTTCCTTTGAAACTAGATGGTGAATATATGTATATCCTGTATTTGATCTATTAACTTTGTACATAAAATGTAAATTTACAAGATGACCTTTTCTGCCATAGGACTTCAGCCATGGAAAACATCCCTGTCATCAGTACTATCATCACGCTGCCACATGTGATTGTAGAAAATATCCCTCTTCATGTGAATGCAGGTAGGAGGAATTCCAGTTATACTTGATAAAAAAGATTGAGAAATAATATGCATCAGAGCTTCTAAGATTTCAGTTAACATTTTTGCTGTGAAAAATTTCTAACATTTGTGAGTAGATTATGACCAGTGTTGTTTAGCCTCTATCTCTGCATGTTCCTCTCAACTCTGTTATTTCGAAACAAGTAACAGAATGTCATTTTATCATAAATATATCAGTTTTCCTCTTTAAGAATAATGACTTTTTGTTAACATAATTATACCATTATTATGACCTCAAAAGTTAGCAGTAATTCGTAATATCAGATTTCATTGTTGAATTTTTTCTAATTGACTGCATGGTTTTCAGCTTAAGGGCTATGTATTGTAATTTATGACCCGTTCTCATGCTATCCATCTAAATCTATAGGCGATTCCCTCTCCTCTACTCCCTTCACTTCCTTCCATTGTTCACTCCTCCTTCTCTTTTTCTGTGTTACTTTCTCTACTACTTCTGTGTTTTCCTCCTCCTCACCTTTCTCCCCCTCTTCCTTGTTGTCTGCTTGTTGGAGAAACCAAGTCATTTGTCCAGTAAAGCTTTCCACAGACTCGTTTTTGCATGATACGTTTTTAAATGTTTCTCTGGCAAGGTTTTGCCAAGAATACATCATAGTTAATGGTGTGAGTTCCCAGTAGAAAGTGTGTTATTAATACCTGTGTGTCAGTCCTTCTTTCTTTACTGGAAACTTCCCTTTATCAATTGCCTGGTTACCCTGATGTCTAGAACTTTAAAAACAGTTTATAGTATTTGCTACCATAGCAGATACACTAAAATCGGAAAGGCATGGAGAAAATCACCATGGCTCTTGCACAAGGGTAACATGCATATGCATGATGTATTCCATGTTTTTGTATCCCAGGAAAAGTAAAACAGCAGAACTATAAAACACATTCACAAACAACATGTATGTATAAATGGACACATAAATGAAAGTTTATAGTTTGACTAAAATAAAATCTTTGCTTATTCCAGGGTAGGAAACAAGACTGATATTTTGAGAAATTGTAGATTTTTTTTGAAATTACTTGTAAACCCTTTCTAAGTGCATCATTTTTAGAAGACTTACTTGCTTAGCTTGTTTCATCATTGTCCTGTAGTTTTTCTTACCTGGCAAGGAAACAGTGGTATCATTCATTCAAAAAAAAACATAAACAATCTTCTTTTTTTTATGAAGAGAAATGTGCTATCTTCTCTTACAGATCTGCCATCATTCGGACGTGTCAGAGAATCGTTACCTGTCAGGTATCACCTGCAGAATAAGACTAACTTAGTGCAGGATGTGGAAATTTCTGTGGAGCCCAGTGATGCCTTCATGTTCTCAGGCCTCAAACAGGTACAGATCATCTTTCGTGGTGTTGCTCATGTAGACACATACGTGTGCTTAGAAAATGGAGAGCTGGACATTTAGTTTTTATAAATGAACTGATGAAGGCCAGCTGTGGGTCCTACTCTTTGATAATGGTGTATTTAAATCTGATAATAGTGAATTTTTAAGCACTTTTACAGATTTAAGTTCACCTTCTTATAGAGGTGTGGGTTACCCTTTTCACACATCAGAATCAGACAAGTTCTTTCTCCATATAGAACAAAAAAGTTCACAGATCCTTGAACTGTATTGTTAGAATTCTTGAAAAACTTAAATTTACCCTTTATTTACTGATGTGTATGTGTGTGTGTGTTGATTTAAGACTTGGAGGCTTGAATATACCAACATTAAAAACCTGTTTCTCTTCTGCACTGTCCATGAAGTCACATAGAAAATTTGATTTTACCTGGAATTTACTTGTTTGGTATGTTTAGATACAATTTGGAAATTTTGGTCTTAGAATTTACTTGTTTAGTATGTTTAGATAAAATTTTGTTACATATAAAAATAAATTATCCAATTTTTTTTATGTGTTCAGTCAGCTTAAGTGGAAAAGATCAAGGTTTAAGTTGCATAAACGTAACACTTAAGCAAACTCCTACTCCAGTGAGAGTCCTGTCCTCCACTGTCAGAGTGATAACACACGCCTCAGTCGTCAGTTAATGCTTTTTGTGAATAAGGGGATAATTATAATTACAGGAAAAAAACATGTCTTAACACTTAGAATTATCTACCCTGACTAATTAGCTTTTCTCTGCTTCTATTGACTGCTGCTTATTATAGAATTATATATGAATTATGTTCTGTATCCACATACTATTTTAAATTCATGACATATATTAAATCTTACCAGCTATGGAATATTGCTACATCTTTATTATTCCTGATACATTGTGTGCATATTGGTACTCATTTCTCATTTACAAATGCATAAGCTTTTCTTGAAAGTTGTGATCTTTCCAGGTATTTACATAAAAGTAGGAAATATAAAGATACCAGAATCTCAGAAGTTTGTATCCTTGCCGAAAGTATTATTAAAGATTTTTTCAAGCATATTTTTGCTCCTGAAGTTATTTTCCTTAACCAAATAGTAAAATTCCTAAAAGAGAGTTCTAGAAACAACTAGTTTGTGTTACCTTCACATAATATCTACAATAGACACTTTTAAACAAACTGTTTTCTAACATATTTCAAGCGTGAAATCTACCTGGTCTAAGACTCAGAAAATAGTAATCTGACTGATATTCTCAATTCTTAAGCTAGGGTAGGTTGCCTTTTAGATCATGGTAGAAACTGAGAGCTCATGCATATATCTTTTTATCCATTTCCTGTCTGCCATGTCCTAGTCTTGTACTAATTCAGCTCTAATTCTGTCTGGAGAGTGAAAGAGAAGGATTTGGGGGTCCATCTATTGTAAATGGTTGAGGGGTAGCAAATCATATGTACCGTAAGTATTTGACTCTCTGTCTCTGTAACTTTTGTGAATAGATTCGATTGCGTATTCTACCTGGCACTGAACAGGAAATGTTATATAACTTCTATCCTTTAATGGCCGGATACCAGCCACTGCCATCTCTCAACATCAACTTGCTTAGGTTTCCTAACTTCACAAATCAGCTGCTTAGGCGTTTTATACCCACCAGTATTTTTGTAAAGGTAAGGTTTAGAAATTTTCCGCTTTTTAAATTCACTGTCTTAAAAGCATACAAAAAGACTTTTTTTAAATGTAAACTTCATTGAACAATACTTTGAGATTTACAGTGATAGTTGGACTTTATTATGTAAGTTTATTAATATTACTATTCCTATAAAGTTAGTATTATTGTATAGTATTATTTTAGTATTATTTTGTATTGTTTATAGACTATATTTCTATTTTATTCCCTTAGATAATTAATGGTTTATACTTGTGGTATCCTTGAACAGGTTTTCTTTTCAGTGTAGTAATATGTTTTAAATTTGTGGACTATTGAGCTGGGTGTGCTGGGAGTAATCCCAGCAGTCTGTGAGGTTGAGGCAGGAAGCTTGCAAGTTCGAGCCCAACTTGAGCTACTTATTGAAACCCTGTCTCAAAATAAAAAATAAAGGGCTGAAGCTATAGCTTAGTGCAAAGGCCCTTGGTTCAATTTGTAGTATCACCAAAAAAGAAAAAGAATTGTAGAATGTAACTAGTTTTTAATCAAATGAGTTAACTTTTTAATACTGGACTTGGGTTTCTTCTGAAGATGATATTTAGAAACTATTGTAGCTTAATGTTTTGATTTCTAAAGGACTGTACAGTTTCTAGGGTTCCACAATGAAAGAATATGTAGGATGGTCCTAGTCAGATACAGGACAAGTGTTTAATTGAGCCTATCACACATCTCTGAGTAAGTACCTTGCAGATGCCTAAAATTAGGGCCGTCCCTCCAGATGGCTCTGGTTTTCCTGACTCTGTTTATATGACTGCATGAATCCAGTGTGCCTTTTTCTTCTTTTTTTAAAATACCCCCTTTAAAACTGATTAAATGGCTTGCTGCTTCCTTTTCTGTGTCTTGAGTTTTAGGGAACTTTTCTTACTTACATACTCCAGGATTTGGTAAATTTAAAATTACTCAGGGTTGATATATTTGCCACACTCTTCCTTGCTTTTATCTTTCCAGACTTATACAATATTTTTTGATGCAATTAGAATAACTTCAAGTCTGTGGAGTGACAGTAAAACATTGTCTTATTAATCTTTCTAAGCTCCTGTCACATGCACTTTTAAATTGTGAAAGAAAAATCTCAATTTTGGATGTCCTTAAATTTCAGCAGTAGCATTTTAAACACTGACCTGTGGTTGTGTTGTAAGACATGTCTGTTTTTTTTCTTCCTCTCACAGGGATGCCCCCTGCAAGAGGATGGTCCTGTGGGCAGGTCGGGGAGAGGCAGGGAAAGGGAGGTCTCTCATTCCTTTTAGCTGCTTGACTTTTGAAATTTGCTGTTCCACAATTCACAATACTAGTTTAATCATTGTGGAGCTAGTTGTCGCTCCACAGACTTGATGTTATTCTAACTGCACAGAGATCGCTTGAGATGATAGAATTAACCATACCGAGAGTTGGAGACTTTGGTTCCATCATTTAATCTCTTTCATTCTTTAAAGTACCCAGTCTTCCCAAATCAAATTCCAATTACGGACTGCCATCAGTTTTTTGATTTTCTCTTAGGATAAGCCTCTTTTGAATATTGGTTAAATTTGTAAGGAAAGGTACCACAAAATAAACACTCATAAGTTTTAGCATAGGTAGCATATTTTTTCTATATTTACATGATTCTGTATACGCATTTTTTTCATATTTACATGATTTCTAAATATAGCTCCACCTTCTGGTAACTATACTGCTGCCAAAAACATGGGCTGGAATCCTCAGAGCCAGCTCTTTTTTTATAGCTCGGAAAAAATAAAAAATAAAAACAATTTGCCATTCCAGAGTGTATACATATTTCAAAACAGGATGTATAAAATAAATAAATGTTTTATCAATTAAGAAGTATGAACCTGTCATACCACAGTGCCTGAAGAGTACCCTTTCTTACTAAATAATCACTAAAATTTTATATCCCAGAACACTTTTATGTAACTTTAGAATTGTTCTATCTAGTATAGTAGCCTCTAGCCATTATTGAGATTGAAATTAAAATAAGTTGAAATTGAATCGAATTTTAAAATTCCTTGGTTGCATTAGCCACGGTTCAAGTGGTCAGCGACTAAACGTGGTCGTTGGCTGCCGTATTAGGCAGTGTTACCCTGGAGCAGCGGTGTGAATCCATGACACGTGTGCCGCAGCAGGCTGTTTGTGTCATTGAAAGCTCTAAAAGGTTTGCCATCGCTGTCCTAAAGCAAGTTTAGATCATTCTTTTTTCCTTTGAATAATTCAGATTTTTATTTCTGTGAGGTACTTATTTTCTGTCCCTGTTGGTAAACCTTTGTTTGGCAAGGCTTTAGCCAGGGGGAGCCGTTACTTTGTTTCTAACACTGAGCAACTTCCATTAGTAATAAAAGATTAAGTGAGAATAAAAAGTAAGCACTAAGAACCTGTTCTTCTGCTCATTCCCTTTCCACCTTGTATGTTAGAGACCTGTGTGTACATGTGAACATGACATCTATGCATACATACACGCATACATGCATACGTACATTCGCTGCCTCAGGGAATTCTTTGGGAATCATTCTGTCTCAAGCATAGTAAATGGCTCCCTCCTTCTCCTCCTCCTCTCCTTCTTCCCTCTCTTCTTCCTCTCCTTCCTCGCCCTCTTCCTCTTCTCTTCCTGCTCCTCCTCCTCTTCTCCCCCACTTTGAGATCAGGCCTTGCTATATAATTCAGGGTGGCTTTGAACTCACTGTGGCATCCAGGCTGGCCTTGAACCCATGACAGTCCTCCTACTTCAGTCAGCCAAGTGCTGGGATTACAGGCATGTGCCACTATACCTACTGGCTTTTGATTATGAAGTAACTGTTCTATTACATTTCCTGGTCTTTAGCTCTCTTCCTTTCCTCTATACAAGTCTGCTGTTGTAAATCTGTGTAATACAATTACTTGTAAGTATTCTCTTGGCTGTAAGATAACTAACTCTCTGGGATGTGGTTAACAGATCAGAAATATTATAGCCAAAAACAGTTCCATCGGTGTCTGTTGCTTGAAAAAAGTCCCTGTGCTTAGCACTGACTTTTCTGATGTGATGGTCTAAATTTTGTGTAACCAGCAGCCATAAAGAAAGGAGGATTCTTTTTTTCTCTGCTGTTTCTGTTCTTGCAGTATGTACTGTTAGGTATTCTAGAGGTCACGTTTTTCTCAAACAGGAGTTCAGAATATCTAGAATCCCCCAAAGGAACTTGTCTGTCAGCTTACGTTTTTGCCCTGCCCAAAACTTAAGACAAAGAGGGCCCTGAGCAAGAGAGAGAATAAAAGTTTCTCAGGCAGGAATGGCAAGCAGGTTCCATTTGTGCGGCATCAGTGGTGATTGGCAGGAGCTGCTGGAACACAGGGCGAGGACAGAAGCCTCGACTGCAGTGAACCCAGGGACGAAAATATGTGCTCAGCTCGTGGTGTCTACCACCAGGGCAGGGCCAGCCAGTGCAGTTACCACTCCAGGTTCAAATAAAGAAAGAAGATAGGGTAAAAAAAGAGAATATCAGTTTCTACTTAGATGCTTATACATATTTATTCTGTTTTTGTTAAACAGTTTTAGGAATTTCAGAATCTTTTTAATTAATGGAGCTTTTCTTGTCATTATTTACTTTGTAATCCTGTTTTGCTTTTCCCATTTTAAAGCCACAGGGTCGACTGGCAGATGACACCTCTATTGCTGCTGCGTGATGTTCAAGGCCAGCCCTTGGCTGTTCTTAAGGAGAAGCAG
>RJWM01010181.1:0-41503 GCA_004363535.1 Dasyprocta punctata
GTTCTTGTGCTGTATTTCTGATACCCTTATTATTATATGTCTGGGTGAGGATTTATTTTGGTTGTGGTTAATTGTGGTTCTGTATGCCTCAGTTACCGGAATTTCAGATTCTCTTCCCATGTTTGGAAAGTTTTCTGCTATTATTTCTGTGAATAGTCTTCGCAGGTCATTGGTATTGACTCCTGCTTTTTCATTTATGCCTATTAATCTTATGTTATTTCTCTTGGCATCATCTTGCAGCTGTTCAATTGTTGTTTCTTTGTTCCTTACTATTTTTAAAGATCTTTTCTTTCGTGGCCCTGATCTCCCATGCTGTCTTCAAGATCTGAGTTTCTATCTCCAGCTTCATTTAAGCGGTTTTTCAAACTTTCCGTGGAGTTTTTCATTTCCTGCATTTCCCTTTGCATCTGTTTCATGCATTCTGTTTGTCTTATATTGTTCATTCAAAGTTTCAATCATTTTCTTAAGTTCTTCTATTTTTTATCTTGCTTTTCTTTAAATACACACATTTCTTTAATAATGATTCTCATTTCATTTTTTAGCTGAAAGAATATTTCTGATTTGAATTTTTCTATAGCTTCATCAAGCTGTTTCTTTACTGCATTTTCTATCATTTCAGAAAGTTCAGTTGTGTGACACCCACTGTCTTCCATTTCAGTGTCTCTTAGGTTTGTTCTTAGTGGGCTGGGGGACAGAGACTGCGTCTTGGTCTTCCTTTTTGTCATTTTCTTCTAGAACCTATGTGGCTCTGTGTCCTGCGAGCCTGACTGAGTGCTGCCCTGAGGGTCACGTTGAGTCTTGGGTCACTCTGAGTCATGGTACCCAGTAGAGTCGGATCCTGTGCGCAGCCAGTGAGGGTCCTCTCCCGTGGCATCGGGTGGAGCCTCCACCTTAACTGAGTGGGGGCCAAGGCCTCCTGGTCCCAGCGAGCTAGGCAGAGTGTACCCCGGAGTATGATGCTGCTCGGACCCTGAGTCTAGCTGCAAGGAGTTCAGAGCAACAATTGTGCCAGGGCAAGCCTGGGCAAGTCCCCGGCCTACAGTGCCCAGGCCTTGATCCTGGCTGGGCGTGGGCCTGTGAGCTCTACAATGGGGTGTGCACAAGCCACTCCACTGAAGTATGGAGCTCACGCACACTCTGCACTCTGATGGGGGAAGCCCAAGCTCTCCAAGGGCCTGCAGCTATGTTGGGCAGTCCCTGGTGAGCAGCTCTGGGGACCTGGGCTGAGCTGGGCTGGGCTGCATACCTGCAATGCTGGCCGGGCATTCCCCTGAGGCTCATTGAGTCTTGGGTACATCTGTTCATTCTTATGGAGAACACTAAGGCACCACACATAGTGCATTCCAGGCTTCAATTCCTAGAGCAGTGTCATTCGGGACATAGAGGTACTTTGTGCACTGACGCTATCAACAGGCATATTGGTTTGATTCTGTGTCCTCCCAAGGCCTCATGTGATTTGGATAGGGCTAAGTCTGGTGCTCTTGATTGGCTTGTTGTCTGGTGGTGGGATTGGTGATGTGCGTGTTGACCCACCCAGGGGTGGAGCCAACATACAATGTAAGGAAGGCATGTCTTACACACTCTCTCTTGCTCTCTCTCTCACTTGTTTGCCTTGCTGTTTGCCAATCACCATGAATCCAGGTCACACTGCCTTGGAGCCAACTGAGTATAGACTGAAACACCTGAGACTTATAAACCTTTCCTTCCCTAATTTTGGGCGTCAGGTATTCTGTCTCAGCAAAGAGTGAAAAGTAACTAAGAAAACAGGGAACCACACACCTACTGCAGGTTGTTTCCTTAAATTAGGGTACATAAGCATATATATGTGAACTATGTTAACTGTAATAAACTGAGTGGCATACCATGGGCATTAAAGTTCCTTGTAGATGCTCACACACCAAACATATGATTAGTTTCTGTTCTCTGTTATGAATGTATAGGACAGAAAACTAAGCTAGAAAACCTTTCCTGTCTCAGTGCTACAACTATAAATCTCCCTCCTTTCACTACTATAGAGGGATAGGGTATCATCATATATTGTAGGTTCCTGGCCTCTATTTGAAGAACAGTATCATTCTGGTAGAGGAAGTGCAGTTCTCCACTGCACTTCTTCATAATGAAACACACAAGTTAAAGGCTCTTGATTTTCACAAGTGCTGCAAAAGCCTTTTATTCACAAACAGAATCTTAGCAGCAAAAACTGAGAAATGAGACACGTATATCTTAGTTCTGTTTAGAAGCACACACCCCAAAGTGTTCTCAAATGAGAGGTTTGCTCACTTACACTTCTCCAGAACTTGACTTTAATGGGGCACTTTCCACGGCAATGTGGTACAGTGCTATTTATCCATCAGTTTATTGTTATGGGGAACTCTAATGAACCACTTATTCTGCATTTCAGGCCCCAATTGGTACAGCACAATCATTTAGAACATTGAGGTACACTGCACTCAGGGCCTATTATCAAGGAAACACACAACTAGCTGTAGGGAGTTTCCCTACATTAGGGTACAAAGGTATACATATTTAAACTCTCTAACCATAGCAAACTGAGTGACACCGAATGCACAACTCATTTCTTTGCAGAAGTTCACAAACCAAAGTATATGGTCAGATTTTCTTCACTGTTCTAAACTTACAGCAAAGAAAACTAAGCTGGGGAAACTTCCCTGTCTCAGTGGTACAACTGTATATCACCTTCCAATCACTAATATGGGGGAATAGGGTATCAGCATATATTGTAGGTTCCTGGCCTCTGTTTGTAGAACAGTATCATTCTGGTAGTGGAAGTGCAATTCCCTGCTGCAGTTCTTGTTAATGAAGCACACAAGTTTGCAGACTCTTTCTTCACACCAGTGCTGCAAAGGCCTTTAATTCACAAACTGCATCTTAGCAGCAAAAACCCGAGAAAGGAGACCCATACATCTTAGTTCCCTGTAGAACGACACACCCCAAATTCTTCACAAAGGATGGTTTTACTCATGTAGACTTTTCCTGAGCTTCACTTAACTGGGGCACCTTTCATGGCGATAAGGCACAATACTATTTATCCATCTGTTCACTCTTATGGGGAACTCAAACAGAATACACTTAGTGCATTCCAGGCCTGAATTGGTAGAGCAGGGTCATTCAGGACATTCAGTTAATCAGCTCCCTGTGGCTGTTATCAGGAAAACCAAGAACTACTGTAGGGCTTTTTCTTATATTAGCGTACATAAGCATATATTTGCAAACTGCCTTAACCATAGCAAACTGAGTGAAACAACGTGGGCATTTCAGTTCCCTGTACATGCTCACAAACCAAAGTATATGATTAGTTTCTCTTCTGTGTGCTGAATGTATACCACTGTAAACTAAGCTGGAGAGACTTCCTTGTCCCAGTGCTACAACTGTAATTCACCTTAGATTCACTACTCTGACAGAATAGAGAATCACCATATATTGGTTCCTGGCCTCTGTTTGTAGAACAATATCATTCTGGTAGTGAAGGCATACCTCTCTGCTGCAGTTCTTCTTAAGGAAACACACAACGAGTTGCTGGCTCTTCATTTTCACCAGTGATGCAAAAGCCTTTTACTCACAAACTTTTTCTTAGCAGCAAAAACTGAGAAATGAGATCCATACATCTCAGTTCTGTGTAGAAGCACTCACCCCAAAGTCTTCACAAATGATGGCTTGACCATTTGGAATTCTCATGAACTTGACTTAGATGGGGCACCTTCCATGGTGATATGGTGCAATACTTGTTAGACATCTGTTCAATCTTGTGGAGAACTCTAAGACACCACACATAGTGCATTCCAGACCTCAATTCCTACCACAGGGTCATTCAGGACATTTAGGTCCACTGCCTAGAGCTATTATCAGGAAAACATACAAATACTGCAGGTTGTTTCCTTATATTAGGGTACATAATCATATATATGCAACCTGCCTCAGCCACAGCAAACTGAGTGACACCATGTGGGCATTTCAGTTCCTTCTAGACACTCACAAACAAAAGTATATGGTTAGTTTCTATTCTCTCTTCTAAATGCACAACACACAAAACTCACCTGGGGAAACTTCCCTGTCTCAGTGCTGCAACTGTATACCAATTTTCATTCACTAATATGGGGGAGTATGGAATCACCATATATTGTAGGTTCCTCTCCTCTGCTTGCAGAACAGTATCATTCTGGTAGTGGAGATGCACTTCTCTGCTGCAGTTCTTCTTAATGAAACACATGACGAGTTGCAGGCTCTTTCTTTTCACCAGTGTTGCAAAAGCCTTTTATTCACAAACTGCATCTTAGCACCAAAAAGGAAGAAGATCCATACATTTAAGTTCTGTGTAGAAGCACACAACCCAAAGCCTTCACAAATCATGTCCTTGCTCGGGTAGACTTCTGCTGAACTCACTTAGCTTGGGCACCTTCTATGGCGAGAAGGCACAATGCTATTAATCCATCTGCTCGTTCTTATTGGGAACTCTAACACACCATTCATACTGCATTCCAGGTCCCAATTTGTAGAGCAGTGTCATTGAGGACATTGAGTTACTCCACTCCCTTGGGCTATTATCAGGGAGACAGACAACTAGCTGCTGGGGGTTCCATTACATTAGGGGATGTAATCATACATATGTAAACTATATTTACCCATAGCAAATTGAGTGACACAAAATGCACATCTCATTTCTTTTCAGAAGTTCAAAAACCAAAGTATATGGTTAGTTTCTGTTTTCTGTTCTGAACATATAGCACAGAAAAGTAAGCTGGGGAAATTTCCCTGTAACAGTGCTACAACTGAACATTGCCTTCCCTTCACTATTATGGGGGAATAGGGAATCATCGTATATTGTAGGTTCCTGGCCTCTGTTTGTAGAACAGTATCATTCTGGTAGTGGAGGTGTACTTCTTCGCTGCAGTTCTTCTTAGTGAAACACAATGAATTGCAGTGCTGCAAAAGCCATTTTTTCACAATCTGCGTCTTAGCAGCAAAAATTGAGAAATGATACCCGTACATATCTTTCTTTCACAGTGCTGCAAAAGCCATTTTTTCACAATCTGTGTCTTAGCAGCAAAAACTGAGAAATGATACCCGTACATATCAGTCCTGTGTAGAAGCATACACCCCACAGTCTTCACAAATGATACATTTGCTCATGGAGAATTCTCCTGAATTGACTTATCTGGGGCACATTCTATGGCAATATGGCACAATGCTATTTATCCATCTGATCAGTCTTTTGGGAACTAATACACCACTCATACTGCATTCGAGGCCTCCATTTCCAAAGCAGGATCATTCAGGACACAGAGGTACTCTTCTCAATGGACTATCGTCAGGGAAGCACACAACTAGCTGCAGGGTGTTTTGTTACAGTAAGTCACATAGGCATACATGTGTAAACTGTCTTTATCCATAGCAAACTGAGTGGAAAAAATGTTCATCTCATTTCTTTGCAGAAGTTCACAAACCAAAGTATACGGTTAGTTTCTGTTCTCTGTTCTGAAATGTAGTGAAGAAAACTAAGCGGGGAAAACTTTGCAGGCTCAGTACTACAACTGTAAATCACCTTCCATTCTCTACTATTGGGCAATAGGGAATCATCATATATTGTAGGTTCCTGTCCTCTGTTTGTAGAACAATATCATTCTGGTAGTGGAGGTGCAATTCTACACCACAGTTCTTCTTAATGAAACGCACAACGAGTTGCAGGTTCTTTATTTTCACCAGTGTTGCAATATAAATTTATTCACAAACTGCAGCTTAGCAGGAATAAGAGAGGAATAATACCTGTACATATCAATTCTGTGTAGACCCATATTCCCGAAAGTCTTCACAAATGGTGGCTTTGCTCACTTAGACTTCTGATGAACTTGACTTAGATGGGGCATCTTTCATGGGGATATGACACAACACTGTTCATCCATCTGTTCATTTTTATGGGGAATTGTAACAAATTACACATAGTACATTCCAGGCCTTAATTCCTCTAGAAGGATATTGAGGTATTCTGCTCCCTGGTGGTATTATCAGGGAAACACACAACTACTTCAGGGTGTTTCCTCATATTAGGGTACATAAGCATATATATGCAAACTGCCTTAACCATAGCAAACTGAATTATACAACTGCATTTCAGTTCCCTATAGATGCTCATAAACCAAAGTATGTGGTTAGTTTCTATTACCTGTTCTGATTGTATAGCACAAAAAACTAATCTGGGGAAACTTTCTTGCCTCAGTGCTCCAACTGTACACCACCTTGCATTCACTACTATGGGGGAAAAGGAAATGACCATAAATTGTAGGTTCCTGGCCTCTGTTTGTAGACTAGCATCACTCTCATAGTGGAGGTGCACTTCTTAGCTGCAGTACTTCTTAAGGAAACATACAATGAGATGTAGGCTCTTTCTTTTCACAAGTGCTGCAAAAGCCATGTATTCACAAACTGCATCTTGGCAGCAAAAAACGAGAAATGAGACCCATACATCACAGAAGAACATACCCAAATGTCAAAAAAAAAAACACAACAACAACAATAAAAAAAAACCAATTGCTTTGCTCATGTACACTTCTACTGAACTTGACTTAGCTAGAGCACCTTACATGGCAATAAGCACAATACTATTTATCCATCTGTTCATTCTTATGAGGCACTCAAACTCACCACTAATACTCACCACTAATACTGCACTCCAGATCCCAATTAGTAGAGCAGCGTCATTCAGAACATTGAGGTAATCCACTCCATGGGACTATTATCAGTGAAACACACAACTAGCTGCAGGGTGTTTCCTTACATTAGGGTACATTAGCATGCATATGTAAACTGTCTTTACCCATAGCAAAATGAGTGACACACAATGTGCTTTTCATTTCTTTGTAGAGGCTCACAAACCAAAGTATTTTGTTAATTTGTGTTTTCTGTTCAGAAAACATAGTGAAGAAAACTAAGCTGGGGAAACTTCCAGGTCTCCATGCTACAACTGTACATTACCTTTCATTCACTACTATGGGGAAACAGGGACTCGCCATATATTATGGGTTCCAGGCCTCTGTTTGTAGAACAATATCATCGTGGTAGTGGAGATTCACTTCTCACCTGTAGTTCTTAATGAAACACACAAGTTTCAGGCTCTTTCTTTTCACCAGTACTGAAAAAGCTATCTGCATCTTAGAAGCAAACTGCGTCTTAGAAGCAAAAACTGAAAAATGAGACCCATACATATAAGTCCTATGTAGAAGCACCCACCCCAGAGTCTTCACAAATGATGGCTTTTCTCACATAGACTTGTACTGAACTTGGCTTAGATGGTGAACATTCAATGGCAATATGGTACAATGCTATTTTTCCATCTGTTCGTTCTTATGGGTAACCCTAAGACACCAAGCATAGTGCATTCTAGGTCTCAATTCCTAGAGCAGGGTCATTCAGCACACTGAGGTACTGCACTCTATTATCAGGGAAGCACACAACTAGCTGCAGCATGTTTCCTTATATCAGGGAACATCACCATATATATGGAAACTACCTTAAACACAGAAAACTGAGTGACTAAACGTGGGCATTGCAGTTTCTTGTAGATGCTCACAAAACAAAGCATAAGGTTAGTTTCCATTCTCTGTTCTGAATGTATAGCACAGAAAAGTAAGCTGGGGAACTGTCTTAGTTACTTTTTACTCGTTGCTGAGACAGAATACCTGACACCCAAAATTAGGGAAGGAAAGGTTTATTTCTTACAGTTTCTCGGGAGTTTCAATCCATACTTAGTTGGTTCCAAGGCAGCAAGGCATGGCGGGGCTGCCGTTCATGGCGGCCACAAGCAGCAAGCATGGTGGCGAGAGAGAGGGAGGAGAGGGCAGAAGCGTGGAAAAAGTAAGACCCACCTCCTTTACCCTGTATCTCAGCTCCACCCCTGAGTGGGTGCAGCACTCACATCACCAATCCCAGCGCTAGACAACAAACCAATAACAACCACCAGACTCAGCCCCACCAAAAGTATATGAGGACTTGGGGGTACATAATATATCACCCAATACAGGAACCTTCCCTGTCTCAATGCTACAACTGTACATCACCTTCCATTCACTACTATGGGGGAATAGGGAATCACCATATATTGTAAGTTCCTGGACTTTGTTTGTAGAACAGTGTCATTCTAGTAGTGGAGGTCCACTTCTCAGCTGAAGTTCTTCTTAATGAAACACACAAAGAATTGCAAGCTCTTTTTTTCACCAGGGCTGCAAAATCCTTTCATTTGCAAACAGCATCTTGCATCAAAAACTGAGAAATGAGAGGTATACATCTCAGTTCTTTGTAGAAGCACACCCCCCAAAGTCTTAACAAATGATGTCTTTGCTCACTTAAACTTCACCTTAACTTCACATAACTGGGCCGCCTTCAATGGCGGTATGTTACAGTGTTATTTGCCCATCTGATCATTCCTATGGGAAACTCTAGTGCAACACGCATACTGCATTCCATAGCTCAGTTCATAGAGCAGGGTCATTCAGGACATTGAGGTACTCTGCTCAATGGGACTATTATCAAGGAAACACAGAAATAGCTGCAGGTTGTTTCCTTACTTTAGGGTACATAAATGTACATATTCAAACTGTCTTTTCCATAGCAAACTGAGGGACACAAAGTGAGCATTCTGTTCCTTGCAGACAGTCAGAAACCAAAGTATATGGTTAGTTTCTGTTCTCTGGTCTGAACGTATAGTGAAGAAAAGTAAGCTGGGGAAACTTCCCTGCCACATTGCTAAAACTGTACATTGCCTTCCATTCACTGTTATTTGGAAATTGGGAATCACAATATACTGTAGGTTCCTGGGTTCTGTTTGTAGAGCAGGACCATTCTGGTAGTGGAGGAGCACTTCTCCACTGCATTTCTTCTTACTGAAGAATACAATGAGTTGCAGAGTCTTTCTTTTCACCAGTGCTGCAAATACTTTATTTGCAATCTGCCTCTTAGCAAAAACCAAATGAGACCCATACATCTCAGTTTGTATAGGACAAAACCCACAGTCTTCACAAATCATGGCTTTGCTGATTTAAACTTCTCCTGAACTTGACTTTGTTGGGGCACCTTCCATGGTGACATGGCATATTGCTATTTATCTATCTGTTTATTCTTATGGAGAACTCTAATGCATCACTCATTCTGCATTCCAGGCCTCAATTCATTGATCAGGGTCATTCAGTATATTGAGGTACTCTGCTCCCTGGGATTATTATCAGGGAAACACACAACTAGCTGCAGGGTGTTTCCTTACATTAGGGTACATAAGCATACACATGCAAACTGTCTTTAACATAGCAAACTGAGTGACTCAAACTGGGCGTCTCAGTTTCTTGCATAACTTCAGAAACCAAATAGTACAGTGAGTTTCTGTTCTCTGTCCTGCAAGGCAAGCAAAATAAACTAAGGAAACTTCCCTGTTGCTGTGGTTCATCTGTATATCGCCTTTCATTCACTACTATGAGGGAATTGAGAATCACCATATATTGTAGGTTCCTGACCATTTTATTTTTTAGAGCAGTATCATTCTGGAGTGGAGGTTCACTGCAGTGTTGCAACTGTGTATTGCCAATCATTCACTACTATTCAGAAACTGGGAATCAACATACTTTGTAGGTTCCTAGTCTCTCTTGTAGAGTACTATCATTTTGGTAGTGGAAGTGCACTTCTCCTTTGCAGTTCTTCATGAGACACACAGTGAATTGCAGGCTCTTTATTTTCACCAGTGCTGCAAAAGCCTTTCATTCTCAAACTACATCTAAGCACAAAATCTGATAAATGAGATCTGTACATCTCAGGTCTGTGTAGAAGCACACATGCCTAAGTCTTCACAAATGATGGCTATTCTCCCTTAAACTTCTCCTGAACTTGAGTTAGCTGGGGCATCTTCCATGGCGATGTGGCACAATGCAGTTCATCCATCTGTTCATTCTTATTTGGAACCCTAACACAACACTCATACTGTATTCCAAGCCCCAATTCGTACATGAGGGTCATTAAGGACACTGAGGTACTCTGCTAGCTGGGGTTTTCATCAGAAAAACACACAACTAGCTACAAAGCGTTTCATTACATGAGGCTACTTAAGCATATATATGCAACCTCCCTTTGACCAAAACAAACTGAGAGACTCAAAGTGTGTGTGCATCTCTGGTCCTTACAGAAGCTCATGAAACAAAGCATATGGCCAGCTTCTGTTCTCTGTCCTAAACTTATAGCAAAGCTGACGAGTCTGGGGAAACTTTCCTACTACACTGCTACAAAGCTGTATCTCCTTCCATTCACTCCTATGGGGGAATAGGGAATCACCATATATTATAGGTTCCACTCCTCTGTTTGTAGAGCACAGTCTTTCTGGCAGTGGAGCTACACTTCTCCAATGAAGTTGTTCTTTGGGAAACATACAAGCAGTTGCAGGCTGTTTCATTTCCTTTGGGCTCTACAGTCTTATATTCACATACTGCCTCACAGCAGCCAAAACAGAGAAGTGAGACCCTTATGTCTCAGTTCTGTGTATAAGCACAAACCTCAAAGTATTCACAAATGATGGCTTTGCTCACTTAGACATCTCCTGTACTTGACTCATTTGGGGCACCTTCCATGTTGATATGGCACAATGCTATTTCTCCATCGATTCATTCTTATGGGGATCTCTAAGCCACCATGTAAACAGCATTCGAGGCCTTAATACATAGAGCATGGTCATTCAGGACATTGAGGTACTCCACTCCCAGAGGCCATTATCAGGGAAACTCAAAACTAGCTACAAGGTGTTCTCTTACATTAGGGTACTTAACCATACATATGCAAACTGGTTTTATCTATCACAAACTTAATGACACAAAGTGCACAGCTCAGTTCCTTGCAGAAGCTTAGAAATCAAAGTATAGTTTATGTTCTGGGTTTTGAACATATAGTGAGCAAACTAAGCTGGGGATACTTCCCTGCCACAGTGCTATAATTATTTATCATCTTTGGCTCACTACTATTCAGAAATTGAGAATCACCATATATTATAAGTTTAGGCCCTCTGTTTGTAGAGCAGTATCATTCTGGTAGTGGAGGTGCACTTCTCCCCTGCAGTTCTTCTTAGTGAAGCACACAGCGAGGTGCAGGCTCTTACTTTTCACCAGAGTTGCAAAGCCTTTTATTCACAAATTGACTCTTGGCAGCAAAAATTGAGAAATGAGACCCATACTTCTTAGTTCAGTGTAGAAGCACACACCCCAAAGTCTTCACAGATGATGGCATTGCTCATTTAGACTTCTCTTGTACTTGACTTAGCTGGGACACCTTCCATGGTTATATGGCACAATGCTATTTATACTTCCATTCATTCTTATAGGGATCTCTAACACACCAGTCGTTCCGCATTGCAGGCCTCAATTCATAGAGCAGGGTCATTCAGGACTTTGAGGCGCTCAGCTCGCTCGGTCTATTATCAGGGAACCACAAAACTAGCCACAGGATATTTTTTTACATTATGGTACATAAGCATACATAAGATGCCTTTACTCATAGCACACTGAGTTAGGTAAAGTGGGCATCTCAGTACCCTTCAGAATTTCAGAAACCAAAGTATACAGTTAGTTTCTGTTCTCTTTTCTCAATTCATAGTGAACAAAACTAGGCTGTTGATACTTCCCTGCCACAGTGCTACAACTATATATCTCCTTCCATTCACTACTATGAGGGAATTGGGAATCACCATATATTGTTGGTTCCTGGCCTCTGTTTGTAGAGCAGTATCATTCTGGTAGTGGAGGATCACTTCTCCACTGCAGTTCTGCTTAATGAAACAGACAAGGAATTGCAGGCTCTTTCTTTTAACCACTGCTGCAATAGCCTTTTATTCGCAGAGTGCCTCTTAGCAGCAAAAACCAAGAAACGAGACCTGTACTTCTCAGTTCAGTGTAGAAGTACACACCCCAAAGTCTTCACAGATGATGGCATTGCCCACTTAGACTTCTCCTGTACTTGACTTACCTGGGACACCTTCCTTGGTGATATGGTGCAATGCTATTTATATTTCCATTCATTTTTATGGGGATCTCTTATGCACCAGTCATCCCGCATTGCAGGCCTCAATTCATAGAGCAAGGTCATTCAGGACATTGAGATACTCTGCCCCATGGGCTATTAACAGGGAAATGCACAACTAGCTGCAAGGTGTTTCGTTAAATGGGGCTGCATAAGCATACACATACAAATTCCCTTTGACTATAAGAACCTGACAGACTCACAGAATGCATCCCAGTTCCTTTCAGCTCACAAACCAAAGCATGGGGCATGCTTGTGTTCTCTCTTCTGAACTCATCGTGAAGCTGACAAAGCTGCGGAAATCCTTCCTGGCACTGTGCTACAATGGTGTATCACCTTCCATTCACTCCTATGAGGGAACTGGGAATCACTGTATATTGTAGGTTCCACTCCTCTGTTTCTAGAGCAGGATCATTCTGGCAGTGGAGGTGCAATTCTCCAATGGAGTTCTTTTTTGGGAAATACACAAGGAATTGCAGGCTGTTTTGTTCCACTAGGGCTCTAAAGCCCTGTATTTGCAAACTGCCTCATAGTAGCCAAAACTGAGAAAGGACACCCATACATCTCAGTTCTGTGTAGAAGCACACACCCAAAAGGACTCACAAATGATGGCTTTGCTCACTTAGATATCTCCTGAACTTGAATAAGCTGAGGCACCTTCCATGGCGATATGGCACAATACTATTTCTCCATCTATTCATTCTCATGGGGATCTCTAAATCACCTCTCATACTGTATTCCAGGCTGCAATTCATAGATCAGGATCTTTCAGGACATTGAGGTACTCATCTCCCTGGGTCTACTATCAGGGAAACACACAACTAGCTGCAGGGTGTTTCCTTACACTAGGCTACATAAGCATACACACACAACTTGCCTTTACCCATAGCAAGCTGAGTGACACAAAGGGTGCATCTGAGTTTCTTGCAGAAGCTCAGAAACCAAACTATACTGTTACTTTTGGTACTGTGTTCTGAACATATAGTGAACAGAACTAAGCTGGGGATATTTCCCTGCCACAGTGCTACAACACTATATCACCATTCATTCACTATTATGGGAAATTGAGAATCACCATATTTCAGGTGCCTGGCCTCTATTTGTAGGACAGTATCATCATGGTAATAGAGGTGTACTTTTCATCTGCAGTTCTTCATGAAACACGCACCAAGTTGCAGGCTATTTCTTTTCACCAGTGCTGTAAATGCCTTTTGTTCGCAGAATGCCTCTTAGCAGCAAAAACCGAGAAATGAGACCTATATCACAGTTCAGTGTAGATGCGCACATCCCAAAGTCTTGCAAATGATATCTTTGCTCACTTAAACTTTTCCTGAACTTGATTTTGCTAGGACATCTCAAATGGTGATAGGGCACAGTGCTATTTATCAATATTTTCATTCTTATGGGGAACTCCAACTCACCACTCATATTGCATCCCAGGCCTCAATTCATAGAACATGTTTATTCAGGACACTGAGATGCTCTGCTACATGGGCTAGTATCAGAAATACACAACTTGCTCCAAGGTGTTTCATCACATGATGCTGCATAAGCATACATATGCACACTCCCTTTGACCATAACAATGAGAGACTGAACGCGCACATTTCAGTTCCTTGCAGAAGCCCCAAGACAAAAGCACACGGTTAGGCTTTCTTCTCTGTTCTGAACTTATACCAAAGCAGGCTAACTTGGGGAATCTTCCCTGCTTCAGTGCTCTAACCATATATCACCTTCCATTCTCTTCTAAGGGCAAATTGGGAAGCACCACTTATTGTAGGTTCCAGGCCTCTGTTTGTAGAGCAGGATCATTTTGCTTGTAGATGTACACTTTTCCACTGGAGTTCTTCTTAGCAAAACACATGAGCTGCAGGGTATTTTTTCCACCAGGGCTGTGAAGTCTTTTATTCTCAAACTGCCTTTTACCAGCAAAAACTGAGAACTAAGACCTGTAGGTCTGTTATGTATCGAAACACACACCCCAAAGTCTTCATAAATGAAGACTTTGCTCACTTAGACTTATCCTGAACTTGATTCACCTCAGGAACATTCCATATGGATATGGCACAATGGAATTTACCCATCCATTCATTCTTAGGGGGAAAGTCAGGCATCACTCACAGTGCATTCCAGGCCTCAATTTCTAGACCATGGATATTCAGGACATTGAGATACTCATCTTCCTGTAGCAACCAACAGGGAAACACACAACAAGCTGGAGGGTGTTTCCTTCCATGAGCATCTATAATCATACATATGCAAACTGCCTTGGACCAGAACAACCTGAGAGACTCAAAGTGTGCATCTCATTTCTTTGCAGAAGTCCACAAATGAAAGCATATGGTTAGGTTTTGTTCTCTGTTCTGAACTTAGAGCAAACCTGACAAAGGTGGGGAAGCTTCCCTGCTGTGCTGCTACAACCTTATATCACTTTTCATTCACTCCTAAGGGGGAATTGAGAAGCACTGCTTATTGTAGGTTCCAGGCTTCTGTTTGCAGAGCTGGATCAATCTGCTTGTAGATATACACTTATCCCCTGGAGCTCTTCTTAGGGAAACAGACAGCAAGTTGCAGGCTCTTTCTTTTCTCCAGGGATGCAAAGCCTTTCATAGGCAAATGACCTTTTACCAGAAAAAACAGAAATGAGGACTAAATGTCTGTTACATACAGAAGCACAAACACCAAAGTCTTCATAAATGAAAGCTTTGCTCACTTAGGTTTATCCTGAACTTGATTCAGATCTGGCACCTTCATATTGATCTGGCACAATACAATTTATCCATTCATTCATTCATTCTTATGGAGAAGTCAAGCACCACTCATACTGTATTCTAGGCCTCAACTCCTAGAGTAGGGGCATTCAGGACAGTGAGGTACCCTACCCGCTGGGGCTATTATCAGGGAAACACAGCAAGCAGCATGTTGTTTCCTTCCCCAAGAGTGCATTGCCATTCATTTGAAACCAGCCTTTGACTTAAAAACAATAGAGCAATTATAACAAAAAAGATAGTCATATAGCAGGTTTCTCTTGATTCACTGAGGCAAAAGTTTTGTGCTTATGATTTGTTGGATAATGTTTCATGTCTATATTTTTTATCCTAAACAATTTCTGTGAATATAATAACATACAATGTATTGATGATTGTTACTCTCTTATTGGCTGGTTGTGAAATTGTTTTGCTTTGGTTTCTTACTTTCCTTTTGTCTAAAAAAAAAAAAAAAAGAAAAAAGAAAGAAATCTGCCTTTGACCATAACAAACTAAGAGACTCAAAGTGTGTGTCACAGTTCCTTTCAGCGGTCCACAAAAGAAACCATTCCGTTAGGTACTGTTCTCTGTTCTGAACCTATTGCAAATTTGACTAAACTAAGGAAGCTTCTCTGCCACAGTGTTGCATCTGTTTATCTCCTTCCATTCTTATGCGGAAATCAGGTACCACTCATACTGCATTCCAGCCCAAATTCCAAGATCAGGGACATTCAGGACATCGAGGTAGTCTTCTCTGTGAGGCTGTTATCAGGGAAACACACAACAGGCTGCCTAATGTTTGCTGCCTTGAGAGTGCATAACCATACATATGCAAACTGCCTTTGACCATAACAAACTAAGAGTCAAAGGGCGAACATCAAGTCCTTGCTGAAGCCCACAATCAACATGACACTGTGAGGTTCTTTTCTCTGTTCTGAACTTACACCAAAGCAGGCTAACTTGTGGAATCTTCCCTGCTGCAGTGCTCTAACCATATATCACCTTCTATTCTCTCCTAAGGGCAAATTGGGAAGCACCACTTATTGTAGGTTCCAGGCCTCTGTTTGTAGAGCAGGATCATTTTGCTTGCAGATGTACACTTTTCCACTGGAGTTCTTCTTAGCAAAACACGCAGTGAGCTGCAGGGTGTCTCTTTTCACCAGGGCTGTGAAGCCTTTTATTCTCAAATGGCCTTTTACCAGCAAAAACTGAGAACTAAGGCCTGTATGTCTGTTATGTATCAAAGTACACACTTGAAGGTTTTCAAAAAGGAAGGCTTTCCTCACTTAGACTTATCCTGCACTTGATTCACCTTGGAATGTTCCATGTTGATATGGCACAATGGAATTTATCCATCCATTCATTCTCAGGGGGAAAGCCAGGCACCACTCATAGTCTACTCTACGCCTCAATTCCTAGAGCACAGGTATTCAGGACATTGAGGTACTTTTCTTCCTGTAACAATTATCAGGGAAACATACAACAAGCTGGAGGAAATTTCCTCCCATGGGCATCCATAACCATGCACATGTAAACTGCCTTGGATCAGAACAACCTGAGAGATTCAAAGTGCACATCTCATTTCCTTGCAGAAGCTCAGAAACAAAAACATACAGTTGGATTCTCTTCCCTGTTGTGAACTTAGAGCAAACCTGACAAAGGTGGGGAAGCTTCCCTGCTGCAGTGCTACAACCTTGTATCATCTACCATTCACTCCTAACAGGGAATTGGGAAGCACCACTTATTGTAGGTTCCAGGCCTCTGTTTGCAGAGCTGGGTCATTCTGCTTGTAGTTGTATACTTCTCCACTGGAGTTCTTCTTAGAGAAACAGACAGCAAGTTGCAGGCTCTTTCTTTTCTCCAGGGCTACAAAGCCTTTCATTGCAAATGGCCATTTACCAGCAAAAACCAAGAAATAAGGCCTAATTGGCTGTTACATACAGAAGCACAAACCCCAAAGTCTTCATAAATGAAAGCTTTGCTGAGATTTATCCTGAACTTGATTCAGATCTGGCACCTTCCATATTGATCTGGCACAATGCAATTTATTTATTCATTCATTCTTATGGAGAAGTCAGGCACCACTCATATTACATTCAAGGCCTCAATTGCTAGACGGGCATTCAGGACATTGAGGTACTCTACTCTCTGGGGCTATTACCAGGGAAACACAGCAAGCAGCATGTTGTTTCCTTCCCTGAGTGTGCATAACCAATCATTTGACAACTACCATTGACCATAACAAACTGAGAGACTCAAAGTGCGCATCCCATTTGTTTTCAGAAGCCCACAAAAGAAATCATACAGTTAGGTAATGTTTCCTATTCCGAACCTATCGCAAAGTTGACTAAGCTAAGGAAGATTCTCTGCCACAGGGTTGCATCCATATATTGCCTTCCATTCACTCTTTATGAGTGAATTGTGAAGCAACACTTATTGTAGCTTCCAGGCCTCTATTTGTAGACCAGGATCATTCTCCTTATGGCTGTACACTTCTCCACCATAGGGAAAAAGACAAGGAGTTGCAGGCTGTTTCTTTTCACCAGGGCTGCAAAGACTTATATTCGTAAATGGCCTTTTACCAACAAAAACCAAGAAATAAAGCCTGTACGTGTGTTAAGTGTAGTAGCACACACCCCAAAGTCTTCATAAATGAATATTTTGCTCATTTAGATATAACCTCAACTTGATTCAACTGGGGAACCTTCCATGTTGGTATTGCACAATGCAATTTGTCCGCTCATTCATTCTTATGGAGAAGACAGGCACCCCTCATACTGCATTCCAGGCCTCAATTCCTAGAGCAGGGGCCTTCAGGACATTGAGGTACTCTACTCCCTGGGGCCATTATCAGGGAAACTCAGCAAGCAACAGGTTGTTTCCTTCCCTGAGAGTGCATAACCATTTATTTGAAAACTACCTTTGACTAACCAGGCATGGTGGCAAATTCCTTTTATGTCAGCACTCCAGAGGCTGAGGCAGGAGGATCCTTGTGAGTTCAACACCAGCCTGGGCTACAAAGTGATTTCAAGAGCGTCCTGAGCTGCATAGTGAGACCAAAAAATAGGGCCAGGGATTTAGCTCAGTGATAAGTGCCTGCCTGGCAGGCATGAGGTTGTGAGTTTGTTTCCCTGCACCAAAAAGAAAAAAAAAAAAAATTACCTTTGACCATAACACACTGATACACTCAAAGTGTGCATCACAGTTCCTTTCAGAAACCACAAAAAAAAGCATATTGTTAGGTACTGTTCTGTGTTCTGAACCTATCATGAAGTTGAATAAGCTGAGGAAGATTCTTTACCGCAGTATCGCATCCGTGTATCACCTTCTATTCACTCCTATGTGTGAATCATGAAGCAATATTTATTGTAGTTTCCAGGCCTGTTTGTAGAGCAGGATCATTCTCCTTATGGATGTAGACATCTCCACCGTAGTACTTCTTAGAGAAACACACAATGAGTTGCAGGCTGTTTCTTTTCACCAGGGCTGCAAAGACTTATATTCACAAACAGCCTTTTAGTAACAATAACCGAGAAATAAGGCCTGTACATCTGCTTGGTATGGAAGCACACACCCCAGTCTTCATAAATGAATATTTTGCTCACTTAGACATATCCTGAACTTAACTCAGGTGAGGAACCTTCCATGTTGATACTGCGCAATGCAATTTATCCATTCTTTCATTCTTATGGGGAAGTCAGGCACCACTCAATTCCTAGAACAGGGGCATTAGGACATTGAGGTACTCTTTTCCCTGGGGCTATTATCAGGGAAATACAAAGCAGGTTGCCTGTTTTCTTCCATGTGAGTGTATAACCATACATATGCAAACTGCCTTTGACCACAGGAAACTAAGAGAGTCAAAGGATGAATCTCAGTTCCTTGCTAAGGCCCATAGTTGAAAGCATACTGTGAGGTTCTTTTCTCTGTTCTGAACTTATAGTAAAGTGGGCTAATCTGGGGAAGCTTTCCTGTTGCAGTGCTGTAACCATATATCGCCTTCCATTCTCTCCTAAGGGAAAATTGGGAAGCACTTTTTTAAGTTCCAGGCCTCTGTTTGCACAGCCGAATCATTCTGCTTGTAGATGTACACTTCTCCACTGGAGTTTTTCTTAAGGAAACACACAGCCAGTTGCAGGCTGTTTCTTTTTTCCAGGGTTGCAAAGCCTTTCACTGCAAATGGCCTTTTACCAGCAAAAACCGAGAAATAAGGCCTATACGTCTGTTAACGTACAGAAGCACAAACCCCGAAGTCCTCATAAATGAAGGCTTTGCTCACTGAGATTTATCCTGAACTTGATTCGGATCCGGCATCTTCCATATTGATGTGGCACAATGCAATTTATCCATTCATTCATTCTTGTGGAAAAGTCAGGCACCACTCATACTGCATTCCAGGCCTCAATTCCTAGAGTAGGGGACTTCAGGACAGTAAGGTACTCTACTCCCTGGTGCTATTATGGAGAAGTCAGGCACCACTTATACTGCACTATAGGCCTCTGACTGCTGATTTAACACATTTGAAGTACCACGCCTAGAACAAGAAGGACCTGGAATGAATTTCTAGGAGACCCCAGAACCTAGTAATAAATATATCTTGGCAAAGCCAATCAAAATTTATGTATCTAGTGTTCCACCCTAGAGTACAGGTTGCCCTCTATCTTGAGATCCTTCTGCTTCAGCCTTTGCTGAACCAGCACACACAGAAAAGAACACTGATTCAGACTGCCAGAAAGACGGTGGAGTGTTCAGCAGCAGAGAAAGAGCCTGAGATTTGGTGACCAGACACTGGAATATAGCAACATGAGAAAGAGGAGGAAATTGGTCCCTGGGACCCAAGAAGGGTCTGAAGTGAGAACTGAAGCCCACAGAGAGACCAAAGAGAGAAACTTCAACAAAGTAGGAGGTGGCAGGTGTTGCTTTCTCCCAGACTAACTGCATGGGAGGAGCAACTCAAACCTGTAGATGCTCAGCGACTACTGGCAAACCCATAGGCTTCCACAGAGAAATGGAGCAGTGGATGCATCAGCCTGCAGTGGCTGGTGAGTTATTCAGGTTCAGATACACCCTAGGTGAGGGCAACTGGCCAGAAGCCAATTTGGAGAGGGGCCAAACTGAGCTCAGAACACAGAACAGCCATGAGCTCCATCTAGTGGCTCCCAGCAACAGAGTCAGACTACTGAGGTTCAAGTCTGAAGGAGTCAGGGAGCTGAGTTAAAGCCAGCAGGATATGCACAGATTGTTGCAGGCTAAACAAACCTTATTTCGGCCTCAGTCAAAAACCAGCTTGAACTTCAGTGGACCTAGAGGTGCAGGCTGGTTGGGGTGAACTGACATGGATCTGGATTCTGCCCATAAGGTTTATCACTGATAGAGAACATGCCTTGAAGTGAACATTTTCTTATTATTTTTTCTTTTCTAGTTTTGGTTTGGTTTGGTTTTTGATCATTTATTCTTGTTTTTATATGAATGTGAAGCTTGGTTTCTAGTTTTATTGCTCTTGTTCTGTTCTTGCTTTTGTTTCTTCTCTTTCCCTCCTGTCTTCACCAGTTTCCCAAAGTCTGCATGATCTTCCTTTGTCCTCCAGCCTTACTTGTAATCTCTTCCTCTTCTTCTATTTCTCTATTCACCCCTTTTAAATGATCTCCCCTAAGGGTAAAATCTCCATATTGAGGGGTTATTTGCTGCATAATTTTGTGGTTCATTTTACACTGTTATATAAACACAAACTCAGTTCATAGGGTTAAAGGTGGTGTATTAATAGTTACCACAGTTTCTCATTTTCTAGGTTGTGTTTGATGCTATTTACTGCTGACTGAAGCCGAGATGACATAATTGTTCTAATCAGTTGTTCTCCCTGGCATGCCAAGACCAAGATTGCCTAAAGGTCATAAAAAAATACTATAGTCCAGTGCCAAAGAATCAGGCACTGGGCCAAGTAGGCAGCAACTTCTCATCCCAAATAAATTGAAGAGTTAAGGTCTTGCAACCAATTCAAAACCTCAAAGCCAGTTACACCTGGAAGACACCTCTAATTAGTCATTTCCTAAGGGTTCTAAATACTAGCAATAAAGCTACTTGCCATAAGCAATTACAAGTATGAACACAGGAATTAAACTAAAAAAGAAGAAGAAAATGAGAAGACAAACAAGATGCAACCCTAGACTTCCAGCTCACCAAAGGCAAACCTAGGATGTAATCAGATGGGACAATTCAAAAGTGACCCTCCTGGACTCTCTGAAGTGCAAACGGTGAAAGTAACAAAGTAGATAAATGAGGCACTAGAAAAAATCAAATCAGAAATAACTTCTCAGATAACCACAATGGTGATCATAATGAAAGAAATGGTTAGTGACTCTAGAGCAGATACAGATTAAAAACAAAAAATACAGGAGCTTAGGAAAGTGATGAAAATGATGAATGTTAACACAGGAAAGAAATGGAATCCACCAAACAGATTGGAACAGACATTCAGATTAAAAATTCTACTGAAAGTATATGCAGCACAATGAGCCAATGTGAGGACAGAATTTCAGATACAGAAGATAGGATTGCAGTTAGTAATCAAGAAAAGAAAAATTTCTTTAAAATAGCAACGGACCATGAGAACTCAATCCAGCAGCTGCTAGATGATGCAAAGAACAATAACATAAGATTGACTGGAGTCAATGTAAAAGAGGGAAATTGCACAAATGACATAAAAAACCTGTTTCTAGAAGTAATGGCAGAAAACTTCCCAAACAGGGAAAAAGAACTTGACACACAGATAAGAGTCATACAGAACTCCAACTAGCCATGAAAACAAAGAAAGTCACATATCATGTATTTTCAAGATTCCAAAAATTCAACACAAGAACAGAATATTTAAAGCTGTTACAGACAAAAAAACAAACCACCTATAAAGGAAAGCCCATCAGAATCAAAGCAGATTTCTCAACACAAACCCTCAAGGATAACTTGGAATGAAGTACTTCAAGCTCTAAAAGAAAACAATCTCTAACCAGATTGATGTACCCTGCTAAACTATCTTTCAAAATCAATGGATAAGATACTTACATGACAGAACAACTGAAGAAATTTATGACCACCAAACCAGCATTCCAAAATGTTCTGAAGGTTATTCTAGAAAGAGATAACATTGAATACTACAATTCTATGAACCCCAACAGAATGAACCCACCAGGTAAGACAAGCATTTAAACACAGGAGAAAGGGAACCAACAGCAAGGGAAAAAATACGACAAGGTTAAGTCAATACGTATCAGTTACAAGCATCAATGTAAAAGGCCTCAATTCGCCAATCAAAAGATACAGACTGGCAGAAGGGATCAAGAAGCAAGAGCCAACAATATGCTGTGCACAAGAAACACATTTAACTTAATTCATAGAATGAAAGTCAAAGGATGGAAAACACTACTCCATGTGACAGGAACCTGGAAAAAAGAAGGGGTAGTGATTTTATTATTAAACAAAATGGATTTCAAGTGAAAACTAACAGAGACAAAAAAGGTTGCTGCATCCTTGTAAAGGGAACAATCCAAGAGGAAGAAATAATAATCATAAATACATATGAACCAAATACCAGCACACCAACCTATATAAAACAAATATTAATGGACACGAAAAGTCCATTAATAAGAAGTAATACAACTGTAATGGGGGTTCTCAATACCCCAATGTCACAGATAGATCAACTAGACAAAAACTCAACATAGAAATACTAGAACTGAACTAGCTTTTTGAATAAATGGACTTAGCAGATATCTACAGAGTGTACCACTCCACAACATCAGAATATACACTCTTCTCAGCTGCTCATGGGGACTTTCTCCAAAATACACTACATACTAGCTCACGAAACATGCTTAAGTAAATGAAAAGGCACTGAAATTATCCCATGCATATTACCAGACTATAGTGCAATGAAACTGGAAATCAATGGCAAAAGAAACCACAAGAACTTCATAAACACATGGAAATTAAATAACACCCTCCCAAACAACCACAATCACAGATGGGTGACAGATGAAATTATAAAGAAATGAGACAGCTTCTACAACTAAACAATAATAACAGTACAACATACTGGAACTTATGGGACACAATGAAAGCAGTCCTATGAGGGAAATTTATAGTGGTGAATAACTATAGAAGGGAAACAGAATGAGCTTCAAATAAACAGCCTAATGTTCAACCTCAAACTTCTAGAAAAAGAGGGAGTGAAGTGCAAAGTTCATATGAGGGAGGAACTTATAAAGATCAGAGAAAAAAATTGATGCAATGGAGACTAAGAAAACAATACAATCAATCAATGAATTAAAGAGCTGGTTCTTTGAAAGACTAAATAAAATTGATAAACTGTTAGCCAACTATTTTTTAAAAAAAGGAAAGACTAGGAACAAAAAGGGTGAAATCACAACATGTACTGCAGAAACCCAGATCATCAATACCTATTTTGAGAAATTGTATTCTAAAAAGATTAAAAATGAAATGGAGTTTCCTAGATACCTATGAATTACCAAAGCTTAACCAAGAAGATATAAAAATTCTAAATAAACCAGTGTCAATCAATGAAACTGAAGATATAATAAAAAACCTACCAACAAAGAAAAGCCTAGGCCCTGATGAATTCACTGCTGAATTATGTAAGAAATTTAGTGGTGATAATTTAGCCTAGCAAAGTGGAAACCACAGCGGACAGGAGAGGAGCAAAAACGGTGATCTGGTCTGATGCTTTCTGAAGTACACAAAGGCTAGTGATCAAGTATGATGATGTGTGTGACAAAGGTAGTTACATATGACTAGGAAAATATCAAGTATATTGATGAACTTGGAAGCTATTGTTACAGGAAATCATATGGAACAATGAGACCTAGAGTCTAAAGATCTGAATGGAATTGTGACTCTTAAGGCTTTAAAAAAAAAAAAAAAAACAAAGCCAGGCTTGATAATCCAAACCTATAATCCAAGCACTTGGGAGGCTGAGGCAGGAGGATCACCATGAGTTCCAGACCAGCCTGGGCTATATAAGTGAGATCAAGGTCAGCCTAAATTACACTGAGAGTCTCATCTCCAAATATCAAAAAACACCCTTGCCCAAAATATGATAAAGGTACTAAAACAGTGTTGTGGGAGTACTTAATGGTTTTTATACATGTGTGAGAGAAAGGAAGATTGTCCCAGGCCAGAAAACACAGGGTTTCTCTGGGCCTCTGGATAGGGCTCCTGTATCATCTCTAAGCACAATGCTGAATGGGCTGATTACCCTAGGTTGAAAAGAGGAATGAACAGATTTCTTCTCAAAAGGCCTGACTGAGCCAGTTGGGTATTACATGAGTAGAAAGACTGTTGTAAAGCAATCACAGGTCAGAGATTAGACAAATATCTTGCCTAATCTTTAGCTGAAGATGTGGCAAGAAGATGTAAAGACTGACTATAAAGGAAATATTTTGTCATTTTCTTCCCTGTAAAGCCAGGAACAAATTCTTTGAGGTTTCAGGTTTGTGACCATACTTATAGCAAGGAGTTCAACCTCAGATACGGAAATTCCTGTTTTAAAAAAGTGATCCTTCCATTAGGGTGTGAAATTGAGCCATTTGTCTCAGTCAATCACTGATACACCTTCTGTATTAGGAATAATGAAACCAAGAAACCATGTTAAACTGGGATGTTGAGAAGATGGCTGAGGATTGGCCACTGTATTCTCTCACTAAAACTGTACAAATAATACAAATGCCAAATCCAGAGTTTTAATTTAGGTGATTTATTGTAAACAAGATAACCTTAGGACTCCACCATACTGGCTGTGTCACATGCTCTCTTTTTCACATCAACTAGTCAAAAAAAGACTCTTTTTAAAAGTCCCTAGTAACTAATAACTTAGTGTTTCACAAATCTCATTTGGTTAGCATCGAGTAGATAGCAGTATCTGGGGTAGTCTGTTATTGCTCATGGACTGCAGCTGGGACCCATTTTCATGAATCCATTAGTATGCCTGAGTGACCCAACAGCAGCTCTAGATCTAAACTGGAAACCAGAAAATATTGGAGCACTCTGAACAGCAAGTGCAGCTTCATAGAAAATTACATAAAATTGCTTTCAAATCTCTTCAGGTGCCTTTCCTCATAAAAATGCTGCTTTAAAATTTTACCCAGTTTTTAAAAAGAGTTAAAAATTATTCAGTTGCACATAATTTCCCACAGAAAAGGTAGGTGGATTTTTATTTACTTTTATAGTGATGGATTTAAACACTCAGGACTAATTTAGATTCATCTTGTGTATTTGCAGTTTGATGAAAGCTGCATAGTCTACAAATGCATAAAACCAGAAGGAAGTGATGCCTTCACACACCTTCTGATGGACAAAAACAGGCTTCACACGAGGAGGCTCTCGAAGGCAGGGATAGAAAGATGGTTACAGCACCACATTGATTGACAGGAGAACTGGAGCCCCACTTTGGAGAGCAGTCTCCATAGTTGTGACTATATCGTTCTTGCCCCAAATTGAGATTATTTGGAAAATTAGAAATGTGAAAACTTAAGATGTGAAAAGACATGACTCTGCAGATAGAATTCCTGGCAAATCAAGTCACATGGGGAGATAAAATGCATTCTCTGCCTGAGTCAGTGGACAACAGGACCGCTTACTGTTGCTAGTGCCTGTATGTAGAAATATAATCACAATTTCTCTTGAAACAAATTTTGATAGTATTAACACAAACAAGTTTTAATAGTATTTTTAAATAGCTATTAAATCTACAATAACAATTTCACCTAAAATAGTATCTCATGAAAAAAATACTTTTTTAAAGTCCACCCCAGTCATCATCTGTTCATACATTTACATATTCAAAAAAGTAACACTTAAGGCAAGATTAGATTGGTAGCAACAAGGGATTTTAGAGTTTGATGGAGACTTGCTATTTAAGAATGTACAACTCTATTATTATTATTGTTATTATTATTATATCTTTGTATTTGTTGCCTTTTAAATTCATGAAGGGGAAAAACACTTCGGTTCACACACTAATCGCAATTTCATCATAGTTAAAATTTATGGGTAGTTACAAGAGCTGATGTTGGAAAAGCATGTCACACACTCAGTAGGATCTGAAGTTGACACAATATGTCCTTGTTAAGTACATACAGCAACATGTTGATGAGAAAAAGTAAAACTGACAGAACACTGCAAACCAACTATGAACAATAAGACTGTCAATACAGTTCAATCAGAAAAAAACCACAGTAATCCTGAGAAATTCAGTTTGGGACAAAACTGATGTAAGGTAAATCTGTATTTCTAGCACTGTAAATAAGTAGGGTATTCTAGGATTTTCCAGCATTTTACTAGTTGGAATAAAAAACATGTTCTTATTTTATAAAAAGATTAAAAACATGCCTTATGTAACAGTAATTTCACTAATAAAAGAAAATGACATTGCTTTGTGCATTATTTGCCAGATATATTTTCCACTGATTTATATGAAACCATGAAATACAAAGCAAATTTGAGGACTGATTTTTAAAAAGGCAATTAATAGCTTTCTAAGTATTTTGAAGCCTTCTTTGTTGACCTAGGATGCTTTCTTTAAAAAAGCTAACTTTTATCTTTGTCTGACAAGTGACTATTTTACAGAATAGGGAAGATCTAAGAATATCATTCATCATTTTAAGCAGTTATATAAGGGAAATTTCTCTTACAAATGAAAGAAAAATTTTTAAAATATTTTAAGAGGCATGTATTTTAAAAATATTCTACATCTATAAGATTTTTCAATTTAATTACTTTGGATTTTTAATATTTCTACCTAATAACATTTGGTAACTTCTTTTTTCTCTTTTTTTTCTTTTTCTTTTTTTTTTTTTTCCCTGTTTGTCTGTTAGTGAACCAGAAACTACCATAGTGGCCAAGATTTTTCCCTAGGCCTGGAAGACTCAGGAATAGATCCACAGACACTTTCTCCCTCTCGGGAATCTTCAGAGTTTTGCAGCCATGAAGTTAATATGTGGTTTCACAAGAGGAAATAGTGGCAAACCACGCTTGAATTCGGTCATATTCTGAATCACTTCGGGCTGCAAAGAAAAACAAGTTTCCTTTCAGTGTGTCTCATTTAAAAATTAGATTGAACAAGATATGAACTTTTTTGCAGAGTAGGGCAAGGGTACATTAGTTTCTATACCATATATTGTCATCGGCCAAACTTTCGTCTAGATTGACAGGCAAGGGATCATGGATTGGTGCATGCACACCTGCAGCAAGCATGTCTCACAGGCCTCGGCCAGAAGCACACTTGGGTTCCATCTGGACACACAGGGCTGCTGCCAGGAGTTTGGCATCAAGGCTCCAGCAGAGCAGCAGGGGCTGTGTGCCTGCCCAGCAAGGGCCTGCTTATGCTGCTGGTAAATGCCGCTCTCTCTAGATAGTTAAAATAAAGGGGGTACTGTGGAAAGGCTAAGAGATTTCAACAGATGTGGCCAGAGATGAGTTACGGTAGAATGGTGCAACTGTTCAAATAAAAGGAACGGTAGACAAGGGCTAAGGATGAATGTCCAGGAATTCAAGGAGGACATACAGTAGAAGGTGACCTGAAACACCTGGTCCTAGGTCTTGTAGATTTAAGACCTGAAGAACAAGCTACTTCTAAATACGAAAGACGACTTAGGATAATGTTTCTTACATGTGGCAAGGGTGGTGCTTGTGACAAATTTACATCATTTTGACAAGGGAACTCTCCAACAACAGGACCTATAAGAAAATGAAAGGTTTAATGCTTTGTATTTAACTAATATTTATAGGCAAGAGCAACTTTCAAATACAAGTTCCGTGCATTAAGAAATTGTAGCAGGTCCGGTTCATGTACTTCTCAAGATTCTCTCAGCTGCCTGCTCCCAAGGACTAGACTGTTTGTCCTCTCTTCTCTCTGGAGAGACCTAGTGATGGTGTGATGATGTTACTGAGCTCATGAAGCCTTGGCTGCAGCAGCGTTAATGCCCAGGTCTAATCTGGACTCTGATGCTCTGGCCACCCATAATGACACAGTAAAACAACCCCAAAGGACAGGAAAGTTAATGGTCATAGGGCAAGACTGTGGCCAGTTAGGAGCAGGAGACTAGAAGTACCGAGTATGGCTTGCTCTTCTTCCTCACATGCAGTGGCTCCATACGACTTCTTTGGAGACATCCTATTAGCAACCAGCTGTGTTTTCCTGTCAATCTGTGGCTAGCCTGGCACTGTCCTCTCTTCTTCACTGCCTCTTTTTCCCTCCCCACTTAATTTGGCTTCAACAGCGCGGACTCTGTCTCCAGTTCCCTCTGTCTGCCCCTGGACTCTGTGGTGGTCTGTAAGGCAGGTAAGGGACAGCCATCATATGGCTCAATCTGATCCTAAAAGTAGAGTCAAAAATAAGTTTAAAATCAGTACTTACATGAATCCATTTCCCTGGCAAGAACATGGACCGATACCTTATGTCTCCTTGGGGCATCTACTGCCAACACTTCCTATGGAGAAAGAACAGCAAAGTCACCCTTCTGCCCCACAAAGGAACCCTAAATGAAGCTTTCTCTGAAATTATCAGCCATCATGCAGACACAGAGCTGTTTCCCTTTCTCCTCATATTATTTTATTTCATCTTTGGGGAGGGGTGTACAGTGGGGCACAAACCCAAGTCCTTCTGAACACTGGAGAAGTGTTCTATCACTGAGTGACAAACCCAACACTGGAAAGAATTATTCTGAAGCTTATTTCAGATGAGAAAACAGTCAGTGAGCTGTTCAAACACCCACGGTTAATGTGTGCCTAAGTGGGGATTAAATGCCTATCTTAGTACTCCTGGGACATGACATGCAGGGCTGTGCCTAGTGATTTTTAGTGTCTATAGAGATGATGGCCTGAGCTTACTAGGGGACAACCACAGCCCTTGCTTCTCTAAGAACCTTCTCAGATTCTGCATCAAGGCTCTGATGCTAAGATGTGGCTCCTCATCTACTGAAAGGGAAAGGAAAACAACACTTATTGAGTCTTGCCTTGTACAAGCCACTATCCTATGTTAGCTCACTTAGTTCTCTGTAAGTTAAATTTCATAATGATGCCTATTTTAGCAACATGGGCTTTAAGACACACAGAAATACTGACTTGCATGAGCTGCACAGCTCCTAAGAGATGGCTGCTCCCTCTACTCACAATGTCACTTTGAGGGATTCCCCTTGGTTACTGCCATGAATGACAGTGGTGTTAAGCTGGCAGGTGGGTCCTGTGGAGAAATGTCTCCTGATATTTCCTTGATGCTGGACTTTTACTGTCTTTTCCAAAAGGGTACAAATTTTAATGAAGCTTCCTCCAATGCCTTAGCCAGATGTAACAGTTCATATCCTCAGCAGGGAAAGACCATTAGGTAAGACTCAAGTTATTTATGGAGCAGTGATTGTAAGCCTGGTACTATACAGCCGCAAAGAAAGCCTGCTGACATTGCACAGCAAGGCTGACCACTGTGGCTGCCCCACGTCTTGCTGGCAGAACAGCCCAGACTCCTCCACAGGTCTGCTCTAACCTCCCTGGCTTCCGTTAGGAGCTCAGCCTATGCTGTTCTCCAGTAACATATATCACCTGACAACTTTTTTCTCATTGGATTGAGTTTGCTACCAAAGGTCTACATATTTATATTTATATTTATATTTATATTTATATTTATATTTATAGACAGGGCCTCACTATGAATCAGGCTGGCCTTGAACTTGTGGTGGTCCTCCTGTCTCAACCTCCCAAATGTTGGGATTATAGGTGTGAGCCTCCATACCTAGCTTAAAAATCTAGTCTCAATTCCTTTTCACTCAACCTTCATTATCCTCTTGTCAACCTATACCAGCAGACAGAACACCCTGGTTTCAGGACCATTCTCCATTTCCAGACCAACTCTAGGTAATCCCAATTTTTTAAAAAGAAAACAATTCCACTTTCTTGTAAATTGTGACTTAAAGATCATTAGAATCCCAGGAGATATTTGTAGGTATTCTGGCCCAAAAAGGACTTCCAATGAAATCAGTTTAGCAAACGTTTTGTTTTAATCAAAATTAAACAAATACAGAGTAAATTCTTTATTGTGGTGCTTCTTAAAACTTCTAAAATGCTAATACATTGTGATCCTCCAAGGGTGGGAACAGGAGATTATCTTTCCCAAACTTTTCCTTGATGACCCTATCAATATCTTGTAGACTACTAGCCAGAACACAGCTAGGGGAATACTCTTCTTGAGACAGCTGAAGCTTGGTTATAAACATTCTCATATCTCCCCTCTCCTCATGTTTTAAGTTTTTTTTTTTTTTTTTTCCTCTTTTGGTACCTGGAATCAAACTCAGGGCCATGTGCTTGCCAGGCAGGTGCTGCACCACTGAACTAAATCCCCAGCTCAAGAGAAAGTCTTATAATTGTTATTTTCACAAACTCATTAGGTTAACAGGATATTAATTTTTTTTTTTTTTTTAAGATGTGGGTGTCACTACAGTACCCAGGCTGGGCTCAAACTCCTGATCACTCACACAAAAAACAAAAAGAACAAAAAACTCCTATCACATAGGTGATACTCCAACCTTACACTCTTTAGCACTGGTGTTACAAGCATGTGTTACCATGCCTGGCAACTACTTGTGTGTGTGTGTGTGTGTGTGTGTGTGTGTGCGTGCATGTGTGTGTTTTGAGACAGGGTCTAGCTATGTAGCACAGGTAAACCTCAAACTTGTGGTGACCCTCCTGCTTCAGCCTCCAAATGTTGGGATTACAGGCATGTGCCACCATGCCCAGTAAGCCTGGCAATTACTTGCAATTTTAAAAAAGTAACATATTTGTGGAAAGAAAAAAGCCTTCCCATGGCTGTAAACTGCATTAGAACATTGTCTTTTTTTTTGTAAAAGACCATAACAATTAGTAATAATAACAATAATACCTTAACATGCATATCTCAGGACAGGCATAGAGGAATATATCTGTAACCCCAACATGTGGGAGGCTGAAGCAAGAGGATCCTTGTGAGTTCCCAGCCTGAGCTACAAAGTAAGTTCAAGGCCAACTTGAACTACATAGTAAAACTCTGTCTCAAAAAGACAGAAAAGAAAAAGATGCATGTCTCAAAAGTAAAACAGGGTTGAACGTGACCATTCCCTTTTGTAGACGATTAGGAACAAACATCTCAGTGGGTGGGGTGGTACATGCCTCTAATTCTAGCACTTGGAGAGGCTAAGACAGGAAGATTCCAAATTACAGCCCAACCCAGGCAATTTAGCAAGATCCAGTCTTAAAGAAAAGGGGTGGGGATGTAGCTCAGGGTGAAGGTCCTAGGTTCAGTCCCCCGTATCCCCAGACAAACCAGACAAACACTACTACCAGCTATCCTCACAAAGTGAAACTGTTTCATGGTGAGGAAACATAAGCAAAATTTATGTTTGGCATAAATTCTGCTATATCAAGAAGGAAAACACATACTGATTTAAAGCATCAAAATCCTATTAAAGACTATTTCTTAAATACTATTAAATGCTAATCACTTTACACACCTCATTCCAACAATAACTCAATTAATCTCTCTTTTATAGATAACAAAATGGAGATAGGTAACTTGGCTAAGGTCACAGAGCTACCAGTTGGGGTCAGGGTGAGCCACGGGTGTGTATTCAGATGCCTCACATACCTACAGTTGCTCCATAGACAAAAGAACATCAAGAGACCCTATGATGACTAAGTGAGGTTAGCAGACCTACGAGACCACTTTGTGAACTTGAACATTTTTGTATTATTTTATTTTTTCTTTTTTATTTAAGAGAAAAAAGACACAAAAGAAAGACAAAAAGTAAAACAGACAAAAAACAACAATAAATTTGATACAATAACATTATAGGTTTACAAAACAAGATGATATGCATTTGACAATGGCTGCAATATTGTATATCATTACCTTCAAAAGCATTGTTTAGATTAACAGATATAGACATGCAAAATATATCTAATCATGAGTGTTAGCTGTTCTTTTTCAATAACTAATGCAAGACTGCCTTCCAGGGGCCTGCACCACCGGCATGGCCTCCAGGAAGAGAAAGAGATGGGCCCCTTGGGAACCCGTCCCACTGGGCCTGAGCACCTCCAACCAGAAGACAACTAGACCGCCTTCCGGGGGTCTATGTGCCCAGTGTGGACTCCAGGAAGAGAAAGAGGTGGGCCTCTGGGGAACCCGCCCCACTGGGCCTGAGCAGCACCAACCAGAAGACAACCAGTCTGCCTTCTGGGGGACTGTGCGACTGGCATGGACCCCAGGAAGAGAAACATGCGGCTCTGTACCCCCCCCCGCCCCCACCATATGCCTACCAGCACACAGGCTATCAATCAAGGACAAACACCCCCCCCCAACACCCCACTCCCCTGTAAAGCAACCTGCTGGTTCAGATGTCTGGCTAAATTGCTAGCAACTAAGGTACATAAAACAACTAAATGCTAGTATTGTTTTGTCCATTTTGCAGGCCTGGGGCTGGCAGCCTGAGCATCTATTTTGGAAGATGACAGTACCAATGTAGCAAAATGGGGGATTCTCTTCTGTCTTGTCTTCGAGGCCCAATATTGTTCTCATTGTTTTGCTTCAATCTGATTAATTTTTTGGCCTTATTTTATACTGTGTTTTTGTGGGTTTTTCCTTTTTTTTGGTTTGATTTTACTATACCTGTTGGAATGGTCAACTATTTTGAAAACAACAAGATATACTATAGCACCTATTGTTTTCATAGTACCTTTCTTTGAAGTTCTGTACCAGTTCTGCTGCTTTGTTTTGAATTTGTTCTGTTATGTTTTGTTGGGTTTTACTATCTTTAAAATAAAAAAATAAAAAATAAAATAACTAATGCATTTAGCAGTATAGTCATTTTAGCCATCTTATGTATACATATATACAAATTTATATATTTTTCCTTTCCCCTTCCTTCTTTCCTCCTTTCCCCTATCCCAATTACTTTTGCTCTTTGAACAGGTTCTTACCCTTACACAGCATTTATTGTAGATTTTGGATCATATACACTGTTTCAGTTTCTTATACTAGGAAGACAATACAGTATTTACATATGTAAGTTTGATTTATTTCACTTATGAATATGGTCTGAAGTCGTGTCCATTTACTTAGAAAAGTCTCGATGCAGTCTTTCTTGATAGCTGAGTAGTACTCCATTATATAAAAGTACCCCATCTTTTTTATCCATTCCTTCACTGATGGGCACTTGGGTTGGTTCCAAGATTTGGCTAATATACATTGGGTTGCTATAAACATGGGTACACATATATCACTGTGGAATGATGGTTTCAATTCTTCTGGGAAAATGCCCAGAAGTGGGATAGCTGGGTCAAATAGGATCTCTAATCCTAGCTTCTTGAGGAACCTCCAGACTGATTTCCAAAGTGGTTGCACCAGTCTACACTCCCACCAACAGTGGAAAAGAGTTTCTTTTTCCCCACGGTCACCCCAGCATTTGTTTTTGGTTGATTTTTTTATCTTGGCCATTCTTTCTGGGGTGATGGAATCTCAGTGTTGTTTTAATTTGCATTTCCTGAATGACCATTGATAGTGAACATTTTTTCATATATTTATTTGACATTTGCATTTCTTTCTCTGAAAAGTGTGTATTCATCTCAGATGCCCATTTTTGGATTGGGTCCTTGAATTTCAGGTGCCTGATTTTTTAAATTCTTTATATGTTTTAGATATAAAGAATTAACTGTCTGAAGGACAATACACTAAGATATTTTCCCAGTTTGTGGGTTTTCTTTTCACTCTGTTGGAGATTTCCTTTGACATGCAAAAACTTTTTAGTAAGATGAGATCCCAGTTGTTGATTCTATGAAGTATTTCCCACGCAGCTTGATTTCTGCTAATGAACTCTCTGCCTACTCCTATGTCATCAAGATTTTTACCTACTACAATGCAAGCACAAGGCCAACCTGAGCTACACAGTGCTACCCTGCCTCAAAAAACTAGGGCTGGGAGTTTGGCTCAGTGGCTTAAGCGCCTGTCTGGCAGGTGCGAGGTTGTGAGTCCAATTCCCGGTGACGCAAAAAAAAAAAAAAAAAAAAAAAAAAAAAAAAAAAAAATTTTTTTTTTTACTTAGTTTGTCTTCCAGCAAATTAATGTCTCTGTTTTAATATTCAGATCTTTGATCCATTTTGACTTTAGTTTACTGCATGGTGATAGACACGGATCTAGTTTTAGTTTAAGGCATATGGAAAGCCAGTTTTTCCAGCACCACTTGTTAAAGAGGCTTTCTTCCAATGTACATGTTTGGCCCCTTTATCAAAGATGAGGTGGCTGAGTGTGTTTGTAGTTGTAGCTGTATCTTCTAATCTATGCCACTGATCTTCAGGTTTGTTTGTGTTCCAGTACCATGCTGATTTTATCACAGTACCTCTGTAATATAGTTTCAAATTGGGGACTGTGATGCCTCCTGCCTTACCTTTGTTGCCCAGAACTGCTTTTGCTATTCTAGGTCTCTTCTGGTTCCAGATGAACTTCAGGGATGATTTCTCTAGCTCTGTGAGGTAGGCAAGTGGTATTTTGATTGGGATTGCATTAAATCTCTATAACAATTTTGGGAGAATGGCCATTTTCACAATGTTTGTTCTTCCTATCCACATAAAAGGGAGTATCTTTCCACTTTCTGAAATCTTCTTCAATTTCCTTTTTCAGAGTAATGTAATTTTCACTGTATAGATCTTTTACTTTGTTAGATTGATTCTGAAGTATTTCATTTTTTTGGATGCTATAGTGAAGGGTATGGTTTCCCTTATTTCTCTCTCAGTAAGTTTGTTGTTTGTGTATAAGAATGCTATCAATTTTTGAGTGTTGACTTTGTATCCAGCAACATTACTCAATTCGGTTATTACATCTAGAAGTCTTTCAATGGGTTTCTGGGGGTATTCTATGCAGAGTATCATATCATCCTCTAAGAGTGATAATTTTACTTCTTCCTTTCCTATCCTTATTGCTTTCATTTCTTTCTCTTCTGCTATGGCTAATGTTTCCAGAGCTATATTGAATAGGAGTGGTGATAATGGAAATCCTTGTCTTGTTCCTGAATTTAGGTTGAAAGTTCTCAGTTTTTGTCCATTTAGTAAGATGTTGGCTGTTGGTTTATGATATATGGCTTTTATTAGGCTGAGGTAGAGGCCATCTATTCCGATTTTCTGTAGGGTTCTTTTGTATCATGAACGAGTGTTGGATTTTGTTGAAAGCGTTTTTTGTATCTATTGAGATGATCATGTGATTCTTGTCCTTGGCTCTGTTGATATGGTGTATTACATTTATTGATTTGCATGTGTTGAACCATCCCTGCATCCCTGGGATGAATCCCACTTGATCATGATGTACAATCTTCCTGATGACTTGCTGTATTCTATTTGCCAGTATTTTATTGAGAATTTTTGCATCTATGTTCATTAGGGAGACTGGCCTGTAATTTTCTTTTTTGGTTGGATCTTTCTCTGGTTTTGGTATTAGGGTAATACTTGCTTCCAGGAATGAGTTAGGGAGACTTGCTTCCCTTTCAACTTCATTGAAGAGTTTGAGGAGTGTTGGCATTAAGTCTTCCCTAAATTTCTTGTAGAATTCAGCAGTGAATCCATCAGGGCCCGGACTTTTCTTTGTCAGTAGGGTCCTGATTACATTTTCAATTTCATTAGCTGAAATTGGGTTATTCAGCAGTTTCACATCTTCTTGATTCAGCTTTGGTAATTCATAGGTTTCTAGGAATGTGTCCATTTCTTCTGTTATCAAATTTATGTGAGCAAAGGTTTTTGTAGGTGTTGATGACCTTCTGGGGCCTCGTGCCTGGCAGGGTAGAGTTCAGAATCTCCAGGACCCAGGTGGCTAGACAGAGCACACCCCAGAGTGTGGCAACAGTAGGACCTTGCGTCTGGCCGCGAGTTCAGAACCTCTAGATCACGAGGCTAGCCAGAGCACACTCCTGGCACATGGTGCCAGGGCGTTGCTCCTGGCTGGGTGGAGTTCACAACCTCCAGGACCTGCAACATGGCTGCACCCCTGAACTATGGAGCTGGGGCCTTGTGCTCTGATGGGCGGAGCTCAAATTCTCCAAGACCCTTCAGCTATGCTGGCAGCTCCCTTGATGAGCGGCTCTGGGGCACTAGACTGGGTTGGGATCAGTACCTCTGTGTCCTGTGAGGCTGGCCGGGCATTTCCCTGATGGATTGCACTGGGACGCTGGGCTAGACAGAGATCAGATCTTCTGTGCTGCTAGCGAGGACTCACTCCTGGAGAGTAGTGCTGGGACCATCCACCTGGCTAGGTGGAGTTCAGAATCTCTAGGACCCAGGTGGCTAGGCTGAGCACACCCTGGAGTGTGGCACCAGCAGGACCGTGCATCTGGCTGTGAGGAGTTTAGAGTCTCCCTTGGACACTTGAACAACCTGGCCGCAAATATGTCTTTACACCTGAGCCTCAATACAAGCTGTCAACACTTTTTCTAACAGTAATAGGTCAAAATATGCCCCAAATACTGAAGTCCACAAAACACCTCTACAAACCCATCCTGAATGGGTTCAAAGCAGCCACACACAGCATAGCACATATTTCTGCATCAGTCAAAATCTAAATAAGTAAATATATCTTACCTTGTAGAATTTGATGATATCTTCCTTAGATAATGTCTTTAAATATGCAACTTCTATATTATCTAAAAAGGTAATCAAACAATCATTTTTAAATATTTCTATCTTATGTAGTGCAAAACACTACACCAAACAGTAATATGCTTTACTCTAAAACTCTCAAGTATCCATAGTTTTAATTGACCATCTGCTCCTCCAAGTAGGAAGGGAACAGACTTCCAAGTAAAAGGAAATGAATGTAGTGCCCCAGGGAAGAGTCACAGCTCAGAAACTATGCCAATCCAGGTTCACAACCTGGCTCTTGCTATTTGCTGCAGGATCTTGGGTTATTCACTTCAACTTTTCTAAGCCTCAGTTTCCTCTTGTGGAAACCGGGGAAAACAACCCCTTGATAAGGCTGATGTGAGACTTTAAGAAAATGACATGTGATAACATGATGTAAGTGCTCAACAAATGGTAGATACTATTATCATGAATAGGAGATCCAACTGATGGAAACAAAGGGAAGGAAACTGAGGCCCAAAAAAGGTGATCTGGCTAGGATCTTCAGTTTATCAGTGTTAGAGTAAGAACACACAACCCAGTGTGGCTTAGTGCACTTTGTTGTTTTTTTGTTTTGTTTTGTTTTGTTTTGGGTTTTTTTGTGTACTGTTGTTAATCTCTATTCTGAAGGAAAAGTGAAAGGAAGCTACTGGGAGACTTCAGGAAGCACACCTCTTCCAAAACAGAAAACAGGGACAAACCTTTGGAGATCTCTAAAGCCAAATGTTTGAACTCCTGTACTTCCAGGGTAGCGCTTGCCTCAAGGAAGCTTAATCTACAAGTTTTTCAACTGTTCAGTGTTACTGGAAATAGATACTTATGCATCTGTGTTTAGTGATAATATAAAAATAGTGAAATTAGATTTGTTACTAATATATTAATGTGCTATAGGTAGATTCAGCTCTGGTTTTAGAGAAGAAAAGGAGATAAATGTTTCTAGCAGGAAACGGTTGTTATATTAAACAACAGACCTTTAGAAGTTCTATGATGCTGCCAATCAATACTAAAACATCACCTACGAAATGCACAGCATTTTCAACTTAAATGGTATAAGTGTTGGGGTTCTAATTTCACCTTACCTCTGTCAAAATTGTATTGCTGAGAGATGATTTCCCCCCAGTATTTAGCACACTCTGCAGACAGCTTCTTTGGTTTGTCGAGTCGACGAATTGCTAATGCTTGAATGTGTTTTTGGAAGGCCTCTTCTGACATGTCTTCTATGGACTTTTCCATGGTAATTAAGAAGGCTTCCACCCTGCTTTCCAGGTAGTGAGGCGGCTTTTCTGACTGGATGATGAATCGCAAGCCCTGTATGCCATTGGCTCGACGCGGCCCACTGAAGACAATATAGCCTGAAACACAACACCAGTAAGTCAAGATCTTGCCGTCTGAGACTCAGTTCACTTTTGGTCTCTTGGGGAAAATAAAATCTACCTTAGAACTTTAGATTATGTACCTCTGAAAAACATGAACAGTTAAGGCAGTCTCAGTTCCTAAGGACTGAGCAGAATAGCTTCCTGCAGAGTAGTTAGAAAGTTATGGATGACTTTTTTCTTCTTAGGGAAAAAAACCCAGTTCCATTCACCTGACTCCTTACTCTCTGCTAGCTAATCCCCATCGATCTAAACTGAAGATTCTCCCATTCCCATGAAATGCTGTACTTATTTTCATCCCCTACTCACTGATTCTAATTCTCTTTGCTTTAACAGCTAAATTCCTTATATGAACCAAGCCCTACTATTGCATTTTTTGTTAGATAACATGTTCTTGGCCCACTGATATTTTGTGAGCCTACACCCTCCCATGTTTCAACACCTTTTCTAAATTGAACTATTTTCTTGCTTCCTTTAGATGCTATGCACTGATCCACCACATCTCACCACTTTGGTGCCTATGGGTCCTTATTCCAAGAAACTCCCTATTTTCAGCCTAGCTTTACAGTTGGAGTACTCAATCAGTAAAATTTACCATATTGTACTATATTCCTTTACAGGTCTGCCATCCTGATTTGATTATGAACTTCTTTTTAAAAGGAAAGACTATCCCTAACTTACCCATTTGTCCAGCACCTAGCATGATAATTATCTTTCTAAAAAATGTTAAGTACCTGGAGACTCGTCCAAATCCTTTCTTACTGTTTTTTTCCTGCCATCATGGGGGCTTCTTTGAACATCTCTCCCCTCATTGATCAAACCTGCCAAGATCTTCACATTTTTTAACAGTGCCTACTACCATTCTGCAAACACTTATTACTGAGTACCTCCTATGGTATGTATCCTGGGTATATAGAGAATAATAAGGGATCATACTGGCCCTCGTGAAACTCAAAATCTGCTGACTCTAAGCTCCTCTGGAATGCTTGCTTCCTACCTTGCTACCCATATGTCTGTCTTAATTATCGTCTACTCCCTACATAAGATGCCCTCTTTATCGATATGTGTGCAATACAAATAAAAGTGCCATCTTGTTAAGAATTCTTTTAGTGCCTGTAAGATACTGATTGCTTATCTTTTAGGAATGGAGTCCCTGGAAAACAAGTTTGCACAAGTCTCTCTGAATACAGTATATCTGATGCACAGTGCCAGGTGATTATGCAAGTGGAAAATGTTTTCAGAGGACAACGATTTGATTAAGGTCTACAATATCCTGCTAGTCCCCAACTTCCTTCTCACCCAGCTGCTCCTTGGTGCGCAGGGTGTTGAAACAAGGTTCAGAGATAATCTGACAGAAGAGTTCCAGAAACATATTCTCCGAGGTGCTCTGCATGTCTGTTTGGTAGTATATCTCAATACCGCAATTATTGTGAACTTCATTCCTCTGCTGATAAACAAACCATCCTCCTAGAAAGTTTCAAAAAAGATAGAAATAGGTTGAAAACTTTCTTTAGAGTTTTAAAAGGTCAATTCTGTTTGCTTGGTCTTACATATAACTTTCTGATTGTGAACTGGCAGAAGAGGGAGGGGCATGTGGACTGTAGGTCCTGTCCTTTCTACTTCTAGCCTTTACAAGCATATTCCAAAAGGCGTCACAGTGTATGGTATTTATCTTTTAAACCTGTAAATGTCTTCCTATGGATAGTTAAGTAAAAGATTATTTAAAGCATTAAAGATCACTTGACTAAATCTGAATAATTTAACACTCAGTAACTGAAGAATGAGAAGTAAACTGGGCTATTTTTGGGTATGAGATTTGTGGGGAGACACTCAAGAGGTCAAAAAGATAGAGTCCCAGGAGAGGAGAGAGAAAGAGAAATACAGTGAAAGAAATATGAAAGAAAAAGTATCACTTTGATTTGTTTGTTGTTTTGAGACAGGGTCTTGCTATGTAGTTCAAGCTGGTCTTGAACTCATTATGTAGCCAATGCTGGTCTCAAACTTTAGTGATGCTCCCTCCTACTTCAGCCTCCCAAGTGCTTGAATTATAGGCATGCACCACCATGCCAGCATGAAGTTTTGTTTCTAGACTGGCCATACTTTTCCTGAAGACAAATGCTCTGATTCTCTTTTTCTTTTTCTTTTTTTTTTTTTTTTTTAATCTTGGGTCCTAGGAATTGAACCCAAAACCATGGACATGGTAAACGAGTGCTTTATGGCTTACATCCCCAACCCCAATGCTATGGCTCTTGAAAAGCAGATCCCAATTCTTCTTTTCTACTCTGTTTGTAGCAACTGAGGAACAAACCAGAACTAGGCAAGAAACCATTCACAGCTTTGTAAAGATTGGGCATGAAGAATAGAAGAGCTTAGTTCAAGTATTCGGCAAAGATATCCTGAGGCAAGATTATGTTTGAGTTGTTTTACTAACTACTCATGAGCCAGATGTAGATCTCAGCTTCGTGGAATGTATAGTCTAATAAGATGGTGATGTGCTTTAATCCCAATACAAGAGCAGAAGAGCTGAGTAGTTTTAATAGAGGTTCAGAAAACTGCTGGACTGCTTCTTGGCCTTTTGGCTAAGATCATGTGTAGAAGACGCCAGGGGTGTGCTCTGGCTTGCCCCATGCTCCAGAAGCTCTGAACTCCTTGCAGCCAGACACAAGGTCCCGGTGGTGCCACACTCTGGGGTGCACGCAACCTAACCACCTGGGTCCTGGAGATTATGAACTCTACCCAGCCAGGTGGAAGGTCCTTGGAGAATTTGAGCTCCGCCAATTAGAACACAAGGCTCCATAGTTCAGGGTTGTAGCCGCACAGCAGGTCCTAAATGTGTTTTGTATAGAAGATACACATGAGTCCTTGGGGGGCCAGGGGTAGAATGTATTGGTTTGTCTTGTGTCCCCCCAAGGACTCATGTAATTTGGATGGGGCTGAGTCTGACGTTTGTGATTGGTTTGTTGTCTAGCACTGGGATTGGTGATGTGAGTGCTGCACGCACCCAGGGGAGGAGCCAACATACAGCGTAAGGGTGAAAGGAATGCGGGTCTTCCCTCTCTTGCCCTATCTCTTGCCAGGTTCGCCTAGCTGTTTGGTGGCTGCCATGAATGGCGGCCCTGCCACACCATGCTGCCTTGGAGCCAACTGAGTATGGACTGGAAACCTCCAAGAACTGTAAGAAATAAACCTTTCCTTCCCTAATTTTGGGCTTCAGGTATTCTGTTTCAGCAGCGAGGGAAAAGTAACTAACATAGAATTTGGTACTGAGAGTGGGGTAGGTGGAGCGTTGTGAGTTCGAGGCTGACTTGGGCTACAGCATGAACAAGGCTGGCCTGACCTACGTAGTGTGACACCACCTCAAAAAAAAAACAGGGCCAGGAGTTTGGCTCAGTGGCTTAAGCACCTGCCTGGTAGACTCGAGGTTGAGTTCGATCCCCAGTGCCACAAAAAAAAAAAAAAAAGGAGTAGATACCTTATATGATAGGCCTAAAAGGAGGAGGAGGGTGTAGACACAGGTTCATGAGGACGAAGTGGGGAAAGGAAGGGGGAAAAGAAGGAAGAAAGTATGAAATAGCTGAGGAGAAAAAACCAAAAATGATACACATCTGGTTAACATTATATAGTTTTGAACAATACTGAAATAAT
>RJWM01010181.1:41603-64678 GCA_004363535.1 Dasyprocta punctata
GAAATCTATGATTCTAACTTTCTCTACCTATCTGTCTATCCATTTTAAAATAGGATCTTGCTATGTAGTTCAGGCTGGGCCTTGGAATCACTATGTAGCCCAGGACAACATCAAACTCACCATGATCCTCCTGCCCCAGCCTCCTGAGTGCTAGCATCACAGGCATGTGTCATCATGGCTGGCATTAGCTTTCATTTTTTATACACAAATTTTACTTCATGCTTTGGTCAATATTTCTTTAGTTTTATATTTTACTTCCTAACTCCCCAGGGCTCAAGTTCCAGTTAATTCTACCATTATTCTCTTCAACATTATTGACTACTTCCAATTTCACCTCTTTAGCTCTCCTACCAGAACATTTTTTGGCAGAATTATTTACCTCAGTGAATCTTTAACATAAAGCAATATATTATCATTCAAATGAACTCAACCTATTTATGATCACCCACATTATTATATCAAAGTCATCCATTCCCAAAGTCATAACAGTTCAACTTACTGTCAGGTAACTGAACTTCTCTATACCGAACTAGCTGACTTGGAAGGAGAGGTTTTGTATGAGCATGTTCAATAAGGGTATCTTCAACCATCTGCATAATTCCTAATGCAGCCTGGGAAAAAGATATCACAGTACATTACAAAAAACAAAAACATGTCTGTGCAAATAAAAAAACATTATATTGGGCAGTCCATTAAAGTATGAAAACAATATGCTTATAAAATAGTTTATCACAAAAATGAATTTTGTTTTCTTTTTGTTTTTGAGACAGGATCTCACTATGGAGTTCAGGTTGAACTTGACCTCACTATGTAGCCCAGACTGACCTTGAACTTGCAGTGATCCTCCTGCCTCAACTTCCTAAGTGCTGGGATTACAGGTGTGCACCACCATTCTCAGCATAAAAATGAATTTTAAAATCTTATATTCATTTACTATTTAAATAGATTAAAATTCAAATTGTCAGTCAATATGCTAGCAATGAAGAGAAACAAGACAATCATGTTGGGGTTGTCTGACTCTGATGTTGGGAAAAAAGGCAGTGACAGAGCTGGAGATGCACTGGCAATAGAAAGTTGTCCCAAGTGAATGCCTTGAGCATAGATACTTGGGGGTCACACCAAAGTTAAGGAGGTGGGCATAAGGCTTTACTGTGAGTGAAAGAACTTCCATAAGAACCTTGTCTCTCCCCTGTGAAGGTAACGATATGCAATATTGTAACTACTGCCAAATTTCAACCATCTCATTGTGTAAACCTACAATGTTATCGTATCAGATTTGTTGCTGTCATTTGTCTGTCTTTTTTGCTTTTTGTTTCTATCTTCTGTGTCCATTTTTTCTCCAAAAAAAAAAAAAAAAGAACCTTGTCTCTGCCATTTACTAGCACCTGGAACTGGGCATGTTGTTTTGGAGGCAGTGTAACACAGTGATGGGGAGTGAGGACCCTTGAGATAGACTGTCATGGAAATTCTGTAGTAATTTCCATGTGCTAAGAACCTGGCATGTGCTATTAATCCTTACAACCCATGAAATGGAACACAGTTAAGACATTTACATGACATTACATATCTAATATCTGGCAGGGTCAGGACTTGAATATAATATGTGCTCCTACACAAAGCAGGAATAGTTATTGCTATTTCTTACTCTAGGTGCACAATGCTGACAACAGCAGAGGACGCAGTGAGGAAAGAAGGTCCTAAGTTAACCATCATCATTCTGTGTCCTCTGTGCCACCTTCTACCTTCCTCCACAGAATAGAGAAGGAGTCACGCTTTAACGTGCTCATCACTGTATTAGTTAACAGTTTTGAAAGACTAGAGGAAAAATACTTTGTACAATGATCCACAAAAGACTGCTAAAACCTCACTTACTCACCTGCTTTGTTATGTTTCCATGAACAAGGGCTTCAATGTGTAGCCGTGACAGGAGCTGAGGTATGAAGGCCTTAAGGCGAACAAGGGTGACATCTATAAAGGAGTAAGAAATACTAAGCTCTACATACAAATTTAAAAAATAAACAAACACTTGGTATAATATTTGAGATAACTTGAGACTAGAAAAAACTAGCAAAATATTACAATTTCTTTATACCCTTCACCCCATTTTCCCTGTTGTTTTGTTTTGTTTTGTTTTGTTTGTTTTTTTGAGACAGAGTCTCACTATGCAGTTCAGGCTGGCCTCAAACTCACTTTATAGCCCAGGTTGGCCTCAAGCTCACAGCAATCCTCCTGCTTCAGCCTCCCGAGTGCTGGCATTACAGGCATTACTACCATGCCCAGGTTTCCCCTAATGTTAACATCTTTCATAACTATGATAATCAAACCTAAGCAAATAACACAGATATAATACACTTGGAGAGCTGAATGACTTAGAGACCAGGATGAGGAGGTAAAGGAGACAGCATCAGACACCGATCAGGTAATCTCTAAAGTAAGCCACACTGGCATTCTTGATTATCATTTACAATGATCTGCCTGTCTCAACATCCCAAGTGCTAGGATTATAAGTGTGTACCACCATGCCCAAACTCTGCATTTTACTTCTTATTGTTGGGCAGGTAGAAAACATTAACTGGTAAAGTAATATTGGGAAGTGAAAAATATAAAGTAATAATAAAGGACGATATTCAATAAAGCAACCCTGAAAGAATTTCCATTCCTTTCAGTGGGCACTCAATAGACACACAGAGAGGGCATAATATATTAGATACTAAGTAAAAGGAATAAAAGAAAGAACCACTGTCCTCAAAGAATTTAGGACTTACTTTTAAGCAAAATTCCGGAGAACTGCTGTGCGTGGTAGTTCACGCCTGTAATCCTAGCACTTAGGAGGCCGAGACAGGAGGATTTCCAGGAGGTTGAGGCTAGCCTGGCTACATAATGAGTTCAAGACCAGGCTGCACTACATAGCAAGACCCTGTCTCAAAAAACAACAAAATGAAACAAATCCTCCTGAGAACTACATTTGAGATCTTAGGGGAAAACAAAAAGGGGTCAGTCTTCAGGTTTTATACATTTTCTAGTTCATAACTGAACCGCTCTAAAGATTCCAGGGTATGAAAAAATGCCCAGCTCTTCTTGGTTGATAAGACATTCAAGCTTTGTTCATTTTTCTTTTCAGAAGAGTTCAATATTAACAAGGGAAGTGACTGGGTCACAGCATTTTGTCATCTGCAGAAACCTATGAACAGTTATAATTAACTATGTGGGTACAGGTTAAAAATAACAAACGTGGCTAAGTTGCCTGAATGCAAAAGCCCCTTTAAAGGTCAACACTATTTTAACAAAAATTATGCACAGCTGAATTAAAGAGAACTACAAGTTAATCAAAAGTATAAATACTTGATATTAGAATAAACTGAGAAGATCCTAATTAAAAAAATTAAACACAGCTTAGGCATTAATGATAGCATTAGGCTTTAGAAAAAGAACAAGTCTCACCCTCTAGGGCATCCTTTAACTCATCTTTAGTCCAGGCCACCTCAGTCATCAGCAAGCGGAGGTAGTACATGGCATGCTGGTGAGGCTGCTCAGCCCGGAAATTGTTAAGAGACCGCATATACTAGTGAAAGCAGAAATGGATTCGTTAATTTCATAAATCTTTAAAAAATCATTTCAAAAGATTAGCTATAATCAAACTTCATTCTGTATAAATTATATGTTACTGGGATGAAGAAATATTTTCTCCTCCTCCTGAAACTATACATTTAAGAAGGGGGCAAACTTCTCTCCAAATCATTAAACTAAAGGGTATGCTTTTACATTGTCCTGGCTGCATTTTTACCCCTGGCATCTACATGTACTATAACTATGGGAAACTTTATCTCATCTCATCTCACCTCATCTCATTTCATTTCACTTTATCTGAGAGGGGAGAGAAAGTACTAGAGATTGAACCCAGGGCCTGGCCCATGCTAGGCAAGCACTCTATCACTGAGCTAGGTTCCCAGCTACTATAGGAATATTTCATCTCTCAAAAAGCTAACCTAGTTTTTCAGGGACTCAGTTATTTTGTGTGACGGATATTACACATAAGGCCATCCTAAAAGCCTTAATATATGGGGTCTTCAACTGAAAATTAATGGTAGATTTTTGTGTACAATGGTCACAGTTTAGCTGTGAAAGTAGCTATCCATCCCATATTTGCAACACTGGGTCAAACAAGGGGTGAATTTAAGCGGAAGATACATCAAATCTAAATAGTATGCTCCAATGTGACAAAGCCCTTATTGCAGGGCAGACCCTAGTCTACTCAAATGTGTTGATCTGAAATAACTGGGATGAATCTTTAAAACATTTCAGATTGCTACCACTGCTTTTCTTTGAAAGTCAGCTCTGCAGTAGCAGCAGCTCTTGAAGCCTATGGAGAAGAGGGCCAGGCGCCCACCAGGGTCTGCTAGACTTTCTGAGTATAAGATTTAGCAATGAGAAAGTGAGCTGAACACAACAGATTAATGAATGCTTCCAATGCTCAAACTCTCTTATCAAAAAATTTTATAAAATGGTAATTTTACTTGATGAATTAAAAAATCAAAAATAAGTTGGAAAACTTACTGCCTCTTTGATAATTTCAAATCTTTTCTTATCAATCTCAAAGGTAGCCATTTTCTCAGTAATCTTCTTCAGCAAAATTGGCTGCTTGTCATTGTAACCTTTCACAGAGAGCTATGGAAAGAGTTCAGAGTATTAAATGTCTTTAAAAAAAAAACCCAACAACTTCCAAGTAAACACCTTAAACTTGATTTTTAAATCAAGAATATCCCAAAATTTAGAAAATTCTGAAGTCAAGTATATTAAAACGAAAATGAAAAAAGAAATTGAATGAATTTAACTTCTCATAGTTTAACATTAAGGAGGATAACACTGACCATCGTTATATTAATAACTGAAAATATAATTTCAGTTTTCCTAAATAGTCAAAGTAGATAAACTCGTCTGATGCCAAACCATGATGATACATACACATCACTATCTCAAACTTACAGAATGTGTTTATTTTTAAATTTATTTATTTTTGGTATTGGGGTTGAACCCAAGGTCTCTGTATTGAGCTACATCCCTAGACCTTTGTTTTACTTTTTATTTTTCAGACGGGGTGTTGCTAAGTTGCTCAAGCTGGGTTGAAACTTTTGATCCTCCTGCCCCAGCCTCTCAGAGTGCTGAGATCATGCAGTGTGTGGCACCATGCTTGGCTAGAATGTGTTTAAATTTATCTTTTTTTAGTGCTGAGGATTGAACCTATGATGTTATGCATGCTAAGTACATACTGTATTGCATTACCACCCTTAGCCTCTAAGTTTTATCTTAAAAAAATAAACTTCTAATGAATGATGATAGCCTTAAACTTTTTATAGGTATACTGAGAAGGTAAACATCACAGAGGAGTGTTATCTAGCTAACTACTGGACATGTCCCAAAATATATCCATTTATATTTTTAAAAATCATCTTTGAAGCAATCAGGCAACCTGGATTCTACATTACATGGCATGATGCTATTTACTCGCTCAGAGCTACTCAATAAGGAGCCACACAGTTCTATCCATTTTCCTATTTGATGAGTTCTGCTGGTGTCCCGAAAGCCAATGGCAGAACACTGTAAAGATCATCAGAATTCTGCCTTAAGATAATTTACATTATCTCTGAAAGATTCATACTTTGAAAAGCAGGGGATGTGGAGGGGCTACATTTCCACACTGTGACATCCAATGCAGTACTGACACTAGAGGATCTCAGAAAGTCTCTACCCTATGAAGAATCACAGGAAAGCAGCTCAGTAGAAATGAAGGCCATTGGCCATGTAAAACAGATCATGTACCACAGGGACTAGGCTGACAATAAGCAGAAAGCCCATTGTATCAAAAATAAAAATTACTTGTCTTAATGATAATATCCTGCTTAAAATCAACAGTAAAAACCAGAAAATAGATTTACTACTTTTTATTTGAGTTAATTTTGATCTGAGTCTCAAAATTTCTGTAACTGCTGAGAATGATCAGATTATATTCATTCTTATAAAGTAAACAAAATCTACCAGAAAAATTATTTTGTGAAGGAAAAAAATCACTGCAAAACAAAATTTAAAAACATAAACCCTTATAAAACGGGGTACTTGGAAATGCTTGAATTTTAGGTTTTTATTAAAAACAAATCTTTCAAAAAAAGTAAAAATGAATGTGTGCCGAGCCGGGCATGGTGGCACACACCTTTAATCCCAGCACTCAGGAGGCTGAGGTAGGAGCTTTGTGAGTTCGAGGCCAGCCTGAGCTACATAGTGCAACCTTGCCTTTAAAAACTAGGGCCGGGAGTTTGGCTCAATGGCTTAAGCACCTGTCTGGCAGGCGCAAGGCTGTGAGTTCGATCCCCGGTGCCACCAAAAAAAAAAAAAAAAAGAGAATGTGTGTCTTAAAAGGAATATTAATTTGTAACTGAGATATAATTAAGGTTGAAAACATACCAAACCATTTTTGAGAATGTAGTTATTTCTTGGAAGGCATTAAATAATGCTTATTTTAAAGTGCATGCAGTTAATGATGCATGCTACAAAATAGTCAAGTGTATTTGAACAATGGAACTTTCTACTCCTGTCCACAAAAATAAAGATTATATGTAAGTAAAATTTAGGCACCACAACAATAACTACAAATGTTTTCAAATTATAGATAGTAATGTACTAAAATATATAGAAAGAAAAACATGCTTTCAGGATTAGTATGTTAAACATTTCAAGCAGAACATGCAAATAAATACAGTACATGTACATGTTCACAAAATGCAGTAAGCTTTACTCAGTCATTTATTAGTGGAATTATTACTAATCTGAGTTCTTCAACCATAAAAAAGGTGCAAAAAAGATCAAATCTGTGGAAGTTAATAGTTTTTCCAAGCTCAACATAATGCTTAAACGGTATGGTGTCTTTTCTTTGGTTTTCATTTTACTTACAAGTATTGCATTCATTCCTGATGCAATGTCATAGCTCAAACCTGAGAGGCGTGCTGCATATGTATACTCTTTTAAATCATCCTTCAATAACCTGATAAACAGGTATGTCATGTTGCAATGGAGAGGATCAGCATAAATGTAGCGACTAACAAAAAGAAAAACAAAAGAAATGCTTTGATTCCTCAAGCAATGGCATGATAATGAAGAAACATGACTGAAGAGTATGAATATGCAGCCTCATGATCTGGATTTCTAGGGAAAAAGTATAGGCCAACCTTGTTTTATAAAGAGAAGATTTCATTCTCTTTTGCTGAACATCAAGACTTCAGATACACAAATTGTGATTTAAGCCTACATTGGAGTCCAGTTTTGTTTGAGAGGACAGTATGATGACAGATGGTAAAGAAAATAAAGAAATCAAGAAAAATCTGCCTAATATGAATGGTACATAGCTGAATACTTAAAATAAGAGCTAACTTAAAAATTAAACATGGAGAAAATGATTAGCCATAAAGATGTTTTTTTAAAAAGAAATTAAACTCATACCCTCAGTCAAAAATGCTTCCATCAAATCAATATAAAAAATGTTGATGAGTGGAAGGCTCTAAGACATGGGTACTTACATACATCCCATAGATGGTATTTTGGAGGTCATAGCTCAAGCCTGCTAGCTCTGCTGCATATGCATACTCGTTGAGTGAATCTTTGAGGAGCTCAAGGTACAAATAGGCCATGTTACAGTGCAAGGGATCCACATAAGCAAATGGGCTGGAAGAAAATGTTGACAATAAAATAGCTGATTTATTACTTCCCAATGTGATGTGGCCTTTTGAGATGGATCAAGAAATTAAATATCAATTAATATAATTTCCTGAAGATATGGTTGAATTCTCAAGTCTGCTTCTTCTAGTCATGGGAGAAAAAAAGAGATGTCTGAAAAAGAAGCCTGAAATATGGCGTGTACGTGTCTTGGTGGAAGTGAAAACGGAGAAAGACCTGCCTACCCAGATGGTACAGCAGAACAAGATAGAAATGAAAGCCCACTAAGAGTGGGAAGGGGCTAAGACACATGCCTGGCCGTAGGCTAATGGGGGAAGCATGGCTGCTGGAGTTGATACAGCAGTTGCAGGTCTTTTTTATTTCTTCAAGCAAATCATCCTTGGCGGACACGAATATAAAGTACAGAAATTTGTGTGTTGTAAAGTTAAAAAAAATACACACACACACATATATCAGTTAAAAGAGAAAAACTAAGAAACATTGTAAAAATATTATCTTATCCCTGAGTATTCCTCAAATCTATGAAGCCACAGAATGGGCAGTAAAATAATTGATAAATTCCATCACATAACTTCACTCAAAATTAGGGGGGAAAAAAAGAAAAATATTTAAGTAACAAAGAATAACAAAAAAGAAAAAAAAACAATTGTAGAGTATATAAGGGTTAAATAGAACCAGAGATCAACTTTCACTTTCCAGATAAGAAAATAAAGAAAATCTTCACTTGCCAGCTAGGAAACAAACTTCCTCAGGTCACCTGAGGTGGCCAGAGGAGAGCTGGATTCAAGTGCAAGCTAAATGTTCTACTCATTTGATTATGTGACACTGCTTACCTTTATCACATGCAAGAAAAAGATTCATTCATTCACCAGATATCTATTATATGCTTACTCTAGTGCTAGTCTCTTGTCTAGGGAGAATTAAGAAAGTGGAAATCAGGCAAAGTCCCTGACCTCACAGAGCTTACAGTCTAGCTGAAGAAAAAAAAAACCTAAAAATTTAAATCTGATATATCAGGTAGTGACTGTGCTATAAAGAAAAATTAAACTGCTGGTCGTAGTGGCTCACGCCTATAATCCCAGCACTTGGGAGGCTGAGGCAGGAGGACTGTTTCGAGTTCAAGACCAGCCTAGGGCTGGGAGTTTGGCTCAGTGGCTTAAGCACCTGCCTGGTAGGTGCAAACTTATAAGTTCAATTCCTGGTACTGCCAAAAAAAAAAAAAAGAAGAAGAAAAAAAAGAAAAAAAAAAAAAAAGACCAGCCTAGGCTACAAAGTGAGTTCAAGGCCAGCCTGAACTGCATAGTGAGACCCTGTCTCAAAAAATAGGGCTGGGGATTTAGCTCAGTGGCCTAAGAGCCTACCTGGCAGACACGAAGTTATGAGTTTGATCCTCGGTACCAAAAAAAGAAAAAGAAAAATTAAACTGAGCAAGGGAAATAGGAATGACAGGTAGCAGCAGCAGGGAAGGAAGATTGCTAGTTTTTGTTTTGCTTTGTCTTGTTTTTTTTTGAGACAAGTTCTCGCTATGTAGCCCAGGCTAGCCTCAAACTCGCAGATCTCCTGCCTCCACCTTCCAAGTGCTGGGATTACAGGTGTGCACCACCACACCCAGCCGACTGGTAGTATATAGAAGATGGCTCATCAGGCTGCTCCGAGAATGCTGACATCTGGGTCTCCACCTGAAGAAAGCGAGAAAGTAAGCCCTGTGGACCTGAGGACAGTGCAGTGGAGGATATTCCAGGATGCAGGAACAGCTAATGCTGCAGATCAGGCAGATACCTGATGAGCCTTTTGGTAGCAAATTAAATGTTTTGCTTTATCTGTAGCACAGTAAATGTAAATATAATATATACTGATAGTAAAGTCAACAATTTTATCAGAGCTAATAATAAACCAACAAGAGAGGTAAAATGCTTAGTCACTTAGATGACTAAAATTCAAAGAGAAAATTGTACATCTATCACAAGGTTATCCAACTGAAAAATCTACAGGTATTCTCTGCTATTGACTTCTTTTAAAACATAAAAAACAATGATAAAATTATGTTCTTTAGGCAAACAGCAGCTCAGAAACTTAAAACATATGATTCCTGAAAATAAAATCATAAATAAAAGAGACAGTGCTCAGCCCCAGAGGCAACCGTGTGACATTTAGGAGAAAGTAAAAAGCCAGAAAAGCCAAGTTTGGGAATTCAAAGGCACATGACTCAATTTCAACAACTGTCCTAAAATGCTGCATCCACATATCAATACATTGCTTATGGCCCCAAGCTAACTTTTAGAAGACAACATGATTCAACTGCAATACATAAAACTCAGATTCATTTGTCAATTTAAAAAATATTATTTCGGAGCCGGGGATTTAGCTCAGTGGCTCAAGCGCTTGCCTGGTAAGCGCAAGGTCGTGAGTTCAATCCCCGGTACCAAAAAAAAAAAAAAAAAAAAATTATTTTGTCATCAAATACTATATGCTTAAATATGAAAGGGCTAATCACAAGGTTTTAGAAACTGTAACTAGTCAAAACACCTGTAATGCTAGCACTCTGAGAAGCTGAGGCAGAAGCATCACAAGTTTAAGCCCAACTTGGGCAATTTAGAGAAACTCTATTGAAAAGAAAAGAGTAAAAGTTCATTAAAAGGCACAAAAAACCCAACAGCAGTTACCTCTGGGAAGACCTGAACAAGAGATAGGAGAAAAATTTGCTGGAAGCAAGTATTTTTGATTCTAGGAATTATGCTAGATAATTTAAAAAACACAAAAATGTTAAACAATCTCTCAAAAGACATTTGGAAATATTTCTTAATCATAGCAGCAAAATGGAAAAGTAGTGACAAGCTGCTTAAAGTGTTAAGAATGTCACTCTCAACTATCAAAAACAAAATAAGCTTTTATAATGCTCAACCAACAATAAGCCATAAACAGCCCAGGTTTAACTGTAAAAAAATTAAAAGTCAGCATAGTTCTAGAACATATGGACACCTAATGCTGTATAATACAATATATATAGCGCTACCATCTCTACAAATTTATTGATGGAATATTAACTATTTAGATTCTTTTTCCTGCTTCCAAAACTAACACACAACTCATTCTAATTTCATGTCAAGACAATCAAATAATGAAAAACTAATTTAAAAGTTGATCATCATCCTGAACATTATTACATGATGATAGGTCTATTTCACACAGACCATTAAATTTTAGAAATATAAAGTCATAAAGTATAAAATTACAAAGTACGCTAGGTGTGGTGGCATATGCCTATAATTTCAGCACTTGGGAGGCTGAGGCAGAAGGATCTTTACAAGTTCAAGGCCATCCTGGGATACAAAGTGAGTTCAAGGCCAGCCTGAACTGGATAGCGAGACTCTGTCTCAAAAAGAAAAAATAAATAAATAAATTTAATTTAATTTAATTACAGAGTAAAATTTGAACTGGGGATATACTTGACCACACAAGTAAATAAACGAAGACAGAGATGAACTGAAGATGTACTGAGAAATCATTTCAACAGTAGCATTATTCATAGATTTTAATAAACACCTTCCTCTGGTTATTCTTCTTCCAGTTCTTGGGATAGAATCTAGGGTTCTATACATGGTAAACAAGCACTCCACTTCTGAGCTACTCTCTCAGCCCTTCTTTTATTTCTGTTCTAGGGTCTTCATGAACTTGGGATCTTCCTGCCTCAGTTTCTTGCACAGCTGGTATTACAGGAGTGTGCAACAGTGCCCAGTCCTTCTTATTAAACAATTTTAAAGTACCCAAGCCACAGAAAGCTCCAGATAAAAGATTTGGAAAGGGTTTAAGGTCACTTTGTAACTATTACCCCTTTTGGGCAAGTTCCAGGAATATAAAACTAAAAATAAGAAAAATACCCCAAATTATTTATTCTTTTCTCAATGAACCTTCTGGGTTTGATAGCCTCTCTGGATTCCAAAATCCTGAAGGGCCTAAAGGTCCTCCTAATAGTAGCTAACATAAATCATTTCAGTTAAAGAGCATGATCATTAATGGAAAGGAAGATGTACCAATAACTCTAGTTAATTAATAACAGAAAAATAGTGCTTAGCAACAGCACTCTCTTGTCTGGGCAAAATAAACTTAATTATTTTAATTTCTATACACGGATGCTAGACATAGACCAAAACCTTAACAAGCATAACTGCTGATTTTTTTAGTAGTTTTATAACTAGATGCATCTTACATACCTGAAAAATTCAAAGTTGAGACAAGCCTTCGGCAAGAAAAACTTATCATCTTGTTTGAACCATAGTTTGCTCATAGCTGTATCCTGTGATGGAGAAACAACTTGATTAGAGAAATAAAGGCACTCAAGAGGAGGATGACAGGTCCAGGTGCAGAGGTACACTCCAGTAATGCCAGGTACTTGGGAGTCAAAGGCAGGAGGATCACAAGATTGAGGTCAGCCCTATCAATCTGTGGAGACCTTGTTTCAGAAGAAAAGAAAAAACAAACAAACAAACAAACAAGAACAAAAAACAGATGGTGCCACACACCTGTAATCCCAGCACTCAGGAGGCTAAGGTAGCAGGACTGCTGCAAGTTCAAGGCCAGTCTGGGCTACATAGTGAGTTCAAGGTCAGTATGCACTGCATAGTGAGACCTTGTCTCAAAAAACCAAAAAGAAAAAGAAATAAAACAAAACACAACAGCTGAGGTGGTAGCTCAGAGCTAGAGCACTTGTCTAGCATGTACAAGGCCTGGGTTGAATCCTCAGTATCAGGTTAGCAAGTAGAAAGCTGCAGGGAAGACTGCTGACTCCATCAACAGCACAGCACCAGCCTTCTATATCCCCTTAATCATGGAGATGGGAGCACAGTGGAGGGAGAGACAGACTGGAGAAGCCAGCGCCAACTGTCCTGTCCTCAGTCTTCTGGGCACTTGGAAGCAGACAAGATGCTGGATTCCTTTGCAGAGGACCTGTGGCAGCCAGCCTCCACAGTGACCTATGCAAGCCCTACCTGCTGAGATTCATACCCTTATGTAGTCCCCTGCCCACAGAGGAGTAATTAGTCTGCTTAACTAAAGGAATATGAAAGAATGGTATCTCTGAGATTAAATTTTAAAAGATTTTGTAGTTTCCATCTTGATCACTCGCTTTCCCTTTTGGATCAATCACTTTGGGGGAGCCAGGAGCCATTTCAAGCAACATTATGGAGAGGTCCATTTGCTAAGAACTTAGACCCGCCATCAACCTCACAGGTGACCTTGGCAAAGCTAGCTACACTTCTAGCTGAGCCTGCCATGACCAAAACCCTGCCCAACAGCTTGACTACAATCTCATTATACAACCTGAGACAGAAATACTAATAAAGACACTTCTAAATTCCTCAAAAACTATGATATTAGCATAATAAATGTTTATCGTTTTAAACTGTTAAATTTTGGAATAATCTCTTACACAGAGATGGGACACTAAAATGGCCAAGGAAGGACAAATAGCCCCTACCTTGCCTTTCACTGTGCTCTTAATTTGCTAATAAAGGCCTTAGCCATTCACTTGAAACTCTAGAAAGACATATAATGGTTTAATGTTCTCCTTAGTTTACTCTGAAAGGCCTGTTTAAAACAGATAGGCAAGGATTGGGGATACAGATAGTGTGCCTAGCAAACACAAGGCTCCAGGTTTGATCCCTAGCATATGCACCAAAAAACAACCCTAACAAAAAACTGGATAAAGAAGTTTTCTCTTCTTATAACCCAATATACAACTCAATAAAATGAGTTATTTTTCTTTTTAAAGAACTATAGTTAAGTCATTAATAATTCAGTTACTCAAGATAAATTAACTTTCATGTGCCTAAATACCTATTCTTGTCTCACTGACTTAATTTGAATAAGGTCATTTGAAGCTGAAAAGAACAAAAGATCTCTGTTTTATAGTCATGAGTTTTAGTTTCTAAATTTAGAAAGGACCGTGGACCCCAGGAGGAGAAAGAAATGGGCTTCTCAGGAGCCCGCCCAGCCAGGCCTGAGTGCCTCCAACCAGAACACAAGTAAGACAGCCTTTCGGGGGGCCTGCGCAAGCACCATGAATCCCAGGAGGAGAAAGAAATGGGCTTCTTGGAAGCCTGCCCAGCCAGGCCCGTGCGCCTCCAACCAGGACACAAGTAAGACAGCCTTCCGGGGGCCTGCGGGAGCACCGTGGACCCCAGGAGCAAAAAGAAATGGGAATCTAGGGAGCCCGCCCAGCCAGGCCTGAGCGCCTCCAACCAGGACACAAGTAAGACAGCCTTCCGGGGGCCTGCGAGACCGGCATGGACACCAGGAAGAGAAACATGCGCCCCCCACTCCTCATACGTCTACTGGCACGCGGGCTAAGAATCAAGGACAAAGGTCCCCTTCTCCCCTGTAAAGCAACCTGCTCATTCGGAGGTCTGGCTACATTGATAGCAACTATGGTACATAAAACAACCAAATGCTAGTACTGTTCATTTTGTAGGCCTGGGGCTGGCAGCCTGAGCATCTCTTTAGAAGATGACAGTACACAATGTAGCAAAAATGGGGGACTCTCTTCTGTCTTGTCTTCGAGCCCCAATATTGTTCTCGTTGTTTTGTTTTATTCTGATTAATTTTTTTTTTGCCTTATTTTATACTCTGTTTTTATTGGTTTTAATGTATTTTTGTCTTTGTTTTTGTTTTGTTTTGTTTGGTTTGGTTTTGGTTTTGGTTTGGTTTGATTTTACTATACCTGTTGGAATGGTCAACTATTCTGAAAATAACAAGATATAATATAGTAGCTATTCTTTTCATAGTATCTTTCTTAGAAGTTCTGTACCAGTTCTACTGCTTTGTTTTGATTGAATTTGTTCTGCTACGTTTTGGTGGATTTTAATATCTTTAAAAAAAAAATTAGAAAGGAGAATGTGCTCCAATAGTTTGCTATATTTTTTACACTCTTTACTCAAAATGTGAAATAATGACATGGAAACAATATTCTAAACAGGGCATGGAGGTGTACACTTGTAATCCCAGCACTGTAGAGGCTGAGGCAGTGTGATCTTGAGTTCAAAGGCAGCCTGGGCTATACAGGGAATCCCAGGCCAGCCTGGACTACAGAGCAAGACCCTGCCTCAAAAAACAAATGAACAAACAAACAACATTCGGGAAAAGGGAAAAATCCACTTCTCAATCACCTTCCCCACTGACCTGGAACTCCATTAACTTCATACAGCCACTGTGCCACAAAGAGAAGTTTTTCAAGGGTAGGAAATCCAACAACTTCCTTTGGACAGCTCTTTTCCAGGCTACAGATTTTTTGTTAAAGCTCTAACGTTCATGATGCAGCATAAACCTATTTCCTTTCTGAATCTTCAGTGGACATAGAGTCTGATATCTTTCAACAGACTTGTGATTATATCCCACACAGTTTCTTCTCCTGACAAGATAGCAGTTCTCTAGATTCTACATTGTTCAGCAGTTTTGTTTGCTCGCTTTAATATTTTAACCTTTTAATATTTCTTGCATTATTTCTACAATATTCTTGACATTGTTAGGATGTGAGCTGCTCAAATCAACAAAATATTAAATACAAGAAATCACTCCTGTCAGGTATGGTGGCACACACCTGTAATCTCAGCACTTTGGGAGCTGAGGCAGGTTCACCGTAAGTTTGCAGCCAGCCTGGGGTACATAAGCAAATTCAAGGCCAATCTGGAATACACAGTGAGACCTTGTCTCAAAAAAAAAAAAAAAAAAAAAAAAAAAAATCATTCCTCTTGTTCCATAGGTCTGACCCCTCCTCTATTTAAAACTACTGATTTTACTGGGCCTAGTGGCACATACCTGTAACTCCAACTACTTGGGAGGCAGAGGCGGGAGGATCATTTGACTTGAGGAATTTGCAAACAGTCTGGGCAACATAGCAAGACCTCATATTAAAAACAAAAATTTTAACATATTACCTTAATAAGAGCAGGGTATGATGTGGCTTCTTTTTCTAATGCTACAATCTCAAAGTTCGTGGGAATAAATTCATTCTTTGTTGGAAGTTTAAATTTCCCATTCAAGTCAGCATTTTGCCATTTCTGGATGAATAAAACATAAATATATACAAGCAATCAGAATCTGAACTAAAAGCTTAAAACAGTATCTCAACTCAATATTCAAGCAAATAGGGCCACCGATATAGTTCAGCAGCACAACTGCCTGCCTGGCAAGCACAAGGTCCTGAGTTCAATTCCCAGAATCAAAGGAAAAAAAAAAAAAAAAAAAAAAAAATATATATATATATATATATATACACATATGCACACACACACACACGCACACATATATTGAGAGAGAGAGGAGAAAGAGATAGGTAGATAGATAGATAGACAGACAGACAGATATTCAAACAAATAATTAGGAGATGTCACACAGTATCCTGGTCCATCATATACAGAACGGTTACAACCAGATCTGTCGGTAGGTTTTCATGAAACCTGAGGTAGTCTTGCTAGTGTTAATGAAGATTTTGCATTCAGCTATATCTATCTTTCCTTTCCACATCTCCAAAATGACTACCTCAGGTTAAGGAACAATCTGAAACTCTGGAACACAGAGAAGTTAGTCCATATGAAGATTAGGTTTGGTCTAGTTCTTTAAACAATAAAGAGTAAACTAAAGGGGATATAGTCCCACAACTGACAGAACACAGGTCATTTAAATAACAAGTATACTTTCAGCTATGTAACATTACTTCTATGTATGGCCTGAAAGACTAAAAGGGGCTTCTTTCACTTCAGTAGTACTTAAGACCTGGTCCACATTTCTCCCGGATGACCATGTGAACTCTGAAGCGAACCAGTAATTCAAGATGAAGTCAAGAACAAAGTGAGATTTAAGTCTAAACTGGTACAAGTCACAGGTTGGATCTGTTCTATGGGCTGGTTCCAAAAGCTAAGTGGGAAAGAATACAGACCACTGATTGTTGAACCCTAATTTATAACTGCTTCTATTATTTCAAACAAACAGGAAGGGTAACTGGCTGACAGTAACTCTGGATTCAATAATTCAGTCTTCAGTGAATGTGCCATACTCTTGAAGATTTTACAGTTCTATTTTGGTCTATCTATATGTATCATTTGACACCGGGATGATGAAGACAGCTGGCATATTACCTAAACTGCGGTTTAAGTCTCCAGAATTGTTGAAGAGGAAGGAGTAGGAAATAGCAAATAATTTCACTGCTGAACTCACGGATAAATTTTTTTTAACCTTCCATTCAGTCTGGGCATAATGGCTTGAAAGTCTGATCCCAGCCTGGGCAAGTTATCAAGATCTTATACAAAAAAGGGTGTGGGGAGGTTGTAGCACAGTAGTAAGGTGCTTGAACAGCATGCACAAAGCTCTGGATTTGAATCACAGTACCATTAAAAAAATTATGTCTATATGTTTATTTATCGATATCTCTGTATCTATCTCTAATCTGTCTGTCTGACCCACCTATCTCCATATCTATCCCATTAAAGGCACGTTTGTTAAGGTCCTAGTTTGGTGAACTGGGAAGTTGTCTTTCGTTTTAAGATTATTTCAGACCCAGTATTGACGCACGGGAGATCAGTGTCCCTCACAGTTTAGAAAGATGGGTTAGTATACACTCTAGAGAACTTCAGTGATCTCTTTCCATACTGTGAATACGTCAGAGATTTCTCAAGTACAAGCAATGACTCCTTCATTAAATTATTTCTCTTTTCTGTACATTTAAAAAAATATCCATTTGAGTTTAACTAGAATTTATTTAATCTGGTTTCTGCTATTTCCTACTAAGTAACAGACCTCTAATGGAAAACAAAATGAAGGAAGGAAGGAAAGAAGCAAAGAAAAAGAAAATAAATTAAGAAAAGCAGATAAAACTCAAAAGCAAAATCTTGACTACCGATGAATGTGATAAAATGAATCTGGTAAATACATCTGTTTTAAAATAAATCGTAATTCTCCTGTGTTAACAAAAAAATCCCAATATATGAGGCATAAAGTATAATACTTCCTAAATACAGTAATTAGACATCATAAATCCAGGAGAATGCTCTCAAGTGGAGCTTCTTGCAAGACTGTGAACTCTCTGGAGGCCCTGCATCTGTCTTTCATGCTTCCTACTTCCTCACCTTTTCTTGGTTTTCTTGGAGTCTTGCTTTTCTGTTTACCCTGTACTTCAACATTTTTTGCATGAAGCTAGGAATCTATGTTACAGACCTGGAGTTTTGGCAGACACATGAGAAGGTGGCCCAAGGGCCATTTCTTAAGGGAAAAACCTAAACTCCAGTCCTCCAGCTCCTGTCACCCCTGAGGATGGTACAGTCAACACTAAGCCATCACACTCTATACTCCCAGCCTGAGTCAGTAGTTCTAGGGAGCTCATGTTCTCGGGGTTCCTCACACAGCAGACTTACACGTTTACCTCACCTTAATGACTTCATCTGGTATAGCTTCTTGTCTGTACTGGGTTCCATACCACTCTTCAGTGCGATCTGTTTTCCCTTCAAAAGATTTGGAAACAACTGCAACCCTAGAGATATATGAAAAAAAGCAAGTAGGGAAGAAAAAAAAAACAGTAAACTCTTCAGGTTAATACATAAATTTATAGACTGGCTCAAAATGTAAATAATATGGAAGAATGTGTTATGTTTCTTAAAACCCAGGATAATAGCTTGTTTGCTTTGTTTTGTTTTATTTTCACCATGCAGTTCAGGCTGGTCATGAGCTCACTTTGTAGTCCAGGCTGGTCTGGAATTCACAAAGCTCCTCCTTCCTCAGCCTTCTGAGCGCTGGGATTACAGGCATGTGCCACCATGCCTGGCAAGCCCACTATATTCTGAAGGGTTTGCTAAACAGGCAATTAAAGGTTGGTGTAAGTTTCAGATTACACTCCATGTTATCCTATACGTACCTCCCATTAGTTTTACTATAAAAAAGGGCTTATAGGAGAGATTTTTCTAGATATGTTGACTAATTTCAAAATAAGAACAGTTAGAGAAAAAAATGGAACAAGTATTTGAAAGATAGTCCTCATAAAAAAGAACTCTTGGGGAATGCGCACTCAATAGCTGTGCAGAGGAGCCAGCTCTACCTGGTCCTGCGATTCAACGCAACCCACCAGGGGAATGCCCGGCCAGCCTCGCAGGACACAGAGGTACTGATCCCAGCCCAGCCCAGGAACCCAGAGCTGCTCATCAGGGAATGGCCAGCACAGCTGCAGGGCCTTGGAGAGCTTGGGGTCTGCCCATCAGAGCACAGGGTGCGAGCTCCATTGTTCAGGGGTGCGGCCGGCATGGCACATCCTAGAGGTTGTGGGCCGGCCCAGCCAGGAGCAAGGCCCCGGCACTGTAGGCCTGGGACTCGCCCAGGCTTGCGTGGCACTCCAGAGGCGCTGACCTCCTTGCAGCCAGACTCAGGGTCCGGGTGGCGCCACACTCCAGGGTATGCTCCGCCCAGCCGCCTGGGTCCCAGAGCTCTTGGCCCCCAACCAGTAAGGCGGAGTCTTCAGCAGCACACTCCGGGACTGTGGCCTCACTAGCTATGCAGAAGATCCAGCTCTACCCGGTCTCGTGACTCAGAGCAAACCACCAGGGGAATGGCTGGTCAGCCTCGCAGGACACAGAGCCACACAGTTCCCAGAAGAAAATGATGAAACAAAAGACCAAGAGGCAGTCTCAATCTCCCAGCCCACTAAGAACAAACCCAAGAGACACCGAAATGGAAAACACTGGGAGTCACACAACTGAACTTTCTGAAATGATAGCAAATGCAATAAAGGAATAGCTCCATGAAGCTATAGAGAAACTCAAATCAGAAATAATCTCTCAGCTAAAAATTGAAATGACAACTATTATGAAAGAAATATTGTGTGTATCTAAAGAAGAGCAAGATAAAAAACTAGAAGAACATAAGAAAATGATGGAAACTTTGAGTGAACAATATAAGACACAAATAGAATGCAGGAAACAGATTCAAAGGAAAATTCAGGAACTGAAAAATTCCATGGAAAATTTGAAAAACTGTTTCAATGAAGCTGAAGATAGAATCTCAGACCTTAAAGACACCATGGGAGCTTATGGCCATAAAAGAAAAGATCTCTTAAAAATAGTAAGGAACCAAAAAACAACAATTCAACAGCTGCAAGACGATGCCAAGAGAAATAACATAAGACTAATAGGCATAAATGACAAAGCAGGGCTCAATACTAATGACCTGCGAAGATTATTCACAGAAATAATAGCAGAAAACTTTCCGAACGTGGGAAGAGAATCTGATATTCAGATGAGTGAGGCACACAGCACCCCAATTAACTATAACCAAAATAAATCTTCACGCAAACAATAATAATTAGGATATCAGAAATACAGCACAAGAACAAAATACTAAAACCTGTCAGAGAAAACAAACAGATCACCCATGAAGGAAAGCCTATCGGAATCACGGCAGACTTCTCAACACAAACATTTAAGTCAAGAAGAGCTTGGACTCACTCCAGAAAGAATGGCCAAGATTAAAAAATCAACCAACAGCAAATGCTGGAGGGGCTGTGGGGAAAAAGGAACTCTTCTCCACTGTTGGTGGTAGTGCAGACTGGTGCAGCCACTATGGAAGTCAGTGTGGAGATTTCTCAAGAAGCTAGGATTAGACATCCCATTCAACCCAGCTATCCCACTTCTGGGCATTTTCCCAGAAGAACTGAAAACATCATACCACAGTGATATCTGTGCACCTATGTTTATACCAGCCCAATTTGTAATAGCCAGATCTTGGAAACAACCCAAGTGCCCATCAATCAAAGAATGGGTAAAAAAGATGTGGTATTTTTATAAAATGTAGTACTACTCAGCTATTAAGAAAGATTGCATTGAGACTTTTGTAAGTAAATGGTCACGACTTGAGAACATACTCGTGAGATAAATCAAACCCACATGTGTAAATACTGTATTGTCTCCCTAGTATAAGAAACGGAAAAGTATATATGATCCAAAATCTATAATAAATACTATGTAAGGGTGAAGAACAGCTCAAAGAGCAAGAGTAACTGGGAAGGGAAAAGGCGGAAAGAGAAAAGGGAAGAGGAAAAGATATAAACCTGTATATATGTATATGCAAGATAACTAGAATGAACACACTGTTGAACCTATTCGTTGTTGAGAAAGAACAGTTAATGCTCATATGATTAGATTAATTTTACATGTCTATATCTGTTAATGTAAGTAACCATTTTAAAGATAACAACGCGCAATATTGCAAGCATTGTCAAGTTTCTGTCATCTGATTTTGTAACCCTGCAATGTTACTGTAGTGTATTTACTCTAGTCATTTGTTTGTCTCTTTTGCTTGTTGTTTTTGTTTTATGTCTTTTTTTCTGTTTTTTTTCTTCGCTAAAATAAAAAATAAAAATAAAAAAAAAAAAGAAGAAGAGCTTGGAGTGAAGTATTTCAAATCCTGAAAGAAAACAAGTTTCAACCCAGATTGATGTACTCTGCCAAACTATCCTTAAAAATTGATGGAGAAATAAGATACTTTCATGACAAAGAACAACTGAAGAAATTTATGGCCACCAAACCAACACTACAAAGAGTACTGAAAGACACTCTAGAAAGAGACAAAGATAGCGACAATCTTAAGAACAACAACAAAAGGAAACCACTACTAAGCAGGGCAAATAATTAAACAGAAAATGTAGAAAACCAACAACAGAAAGATATCATGACATGGATGAACCAGTACATATCAGTTATATCAATCAATGTAAATGGTCTCAACTCACCAATAAAAAGACACAGACTACCAGAGTGCATTAAGAAGCAAAACCCAAAAAAAAAAAAAAAAAAGCAAAACCCAAAAATATGCTGTGTACAAGAAACACACTTCACTCAAAAGCAAATTCACAGATTAAAAATCAAAAGCTGTAAAACAATAGTGAATGCAACAGGAACCCAGAAAAAAGCCGGGGTAGCTATTATGTTTGCAGACAATGTGAACTTCAAACCGAAAATGATCAAAAGAGATAAACAAGGTCACTACATACTTGTTAGGGGAAAACTTCAAGAGGAAGCGACTACAATCATAAATATATATGCACCAAATATGGGAGCACCCAACTATGTAAGACAATTCTTAATAGACATCACAAACCAAATGAACAATAATATGGTTATAACAGGAGACCTTAACACCCCACTGTCACAGAGAGACAGATCAGCCAAACAAAAAATCAGCAAAAAAATAACAGAACTGAATCAAACTTATGAACAAATGGACCTAGTAGATGTGTACCGAGTATTCCACCCATCAACATCAGAATACAAATTCTTCTCAGCAGCACATGGGTCATTCTCCAAAATAGATCATATACTGGTCCACAAAACATGCTTAAGTAATTGCAAAGGAACTGAAATAATTCCATGTATATTATCTGACCACAGCACAGTAAAATTGGAAATGAATGACAAAAAAACCTACAATAACCGTATAAACACATGGAAATTAAATATTACTCTCCTAAATAACCAATGGGTCACAGAAGAAGTTGAAGAAGAAATTAAACAATATTTACAATTGAATGAAAATGCAAATACAAATTACCGGAACCTGTGGGATACAATGAAAGCAGTCCTCAGAGGGCAATTTATAGTACTAAACTCCCACATCAGAAAAATGGAAAGAACACACATGAACAACCTAATGCTGCACCTCAAACTTCTAGAAAAAGAAGAAGTTAAGTCCAAAGCCAAAGAAGGGAGGAAGTTACCAAGATCAGAGCAGAAATTAATGGAACTGAAACTAAGAAAACAATACAAAGAATTAATGAATCGAAGAGTTGGTTCTTTGAAAGAGTAAATAAAATTGATAAACCCCTAGCCAACCTTATCAAAAAGAGGAAAGAAAAAACTCAGATTCATGCAATAAAAAATGAAAAGGGTAAAATCACTATAGACCCTGTGGAAATACAGAAGATCATCAACACCTACTTTGAAAACCTTTACTCACATAAATTTGATAACACCGAAGAAATGGACAGATTCCTAGAAACCTATGAATTACCAAAGCTGAATCAAGAAGATGTGAAACTGCTGAATAACCCAATTTCAGCTAATGAAATTGAAAATGTAATCAGGACCCTACCAACAAAGAAAAGCCTGGGCCCTAATGGATTCACTGTTGAATTCTACAAGAAATTTAGGGAAGACTTAATGCCAACACTCCTCAAACTCTTCAATGAAACTGACAGGGAAGTAAGTCTCCCTAACTCATTCCTGGAAACAAGTATTACCCTAATACCAAAACCAGAGAAAGATCCAACCAAAAAAAAAGAAAATTACAAACCAATCTCCCTAATGAAGATAGATGCAAAAATCCCC